>JAOXYD010095364.1:0-11887 GCA_028565735.1 Pinacopodium congolense | reverse complement strand
CTAGTTCCTAACGTTTACTACCCATGAAGTGGGGATTGAGATAAAAAGCTCTGTGAATTACTGCCACTTTTCTCTATATATATTAAAACAACTAAAGGAATATTTGTTTCCAAGAAAATTTTGACCTTTAAACAGTTTAAATTTACCCTACATTTAAGTATTTATTTTCTCGTCTAGTTTATTTTTGAAAAAAAAAACTTCATAACCTATTAGAGAAATCAATAAATTTCTATTTTGTGGCTTTTGTTAACGTGGGAATAAAAGTAGTTTGTTTTCTCATCTTAAAACAAAGTTATAGGATTTTTATAAAATAAATTTTTGTTGGGTAAGGATGATTTATTTTATTTATAAATTGTGTTACGATCTAAAATTATGGTTATTTATGAGAGTTTCTAAACACTCTTCAAACCAAAACACCATCATCTCTAGATAAACTCGAGTAGACCTATCAATTTGGTTCAATTCCCAAACCCATAAAATAATAAAAATGTTTTTTTAGTTTAATTAATTGAATTAACCTTAGAGAATAAGAGGGGAGAAATTTTATCCTGGTACGTAGTGCACATCATAGAAGTTCTAATCCATGTCATCTCTAGTTTTAAGGCTAACTATTTGTAAGAGTTAGTAGATTAAAGTTTAATTACAAAAGTTACCAATTTCAGATGAATATAATTAGCTTCACTTCTTTTTTAAAAATCTGTTAAAGATAATTACATGCCTATAAATTTTAATAGTAAATTAAACTGCACTTCTCTATAATTTGACTATATTTTATTTTATCTCGTATATTTTAAAAAAGCAAAAAATATAATATAGACCTTAACATTTTTACTAAAATACAGATTAAATTTTAATATTTTTTAATTTTTAAAAATAACCTTAACATTTAAAAAACGAACTTTAAAATTTATAAACCATTTAAAAACAACTTACCCCAACTTTTTCTGATAAAAACAACGTTAATTACTGCCATGACAGTTATTAATTAGTAAAAATATTTGTAGGACCTACACAATTTTTTTTTCTGTTTACTACCTAATAATACATCATCATTTTCTGGTTCATTCACCAGAAACGGCGTTGTTTTTTCTCTTTTGTCCCAACTCTTCTTCCGCCGTTGAATGTCTCTGCTAGCAGATGCCAACGAAGCAGAACAACGTCATGTGATTACGGTTTCGAACGAATTACTGTCAGTAGACAATGTCGTCATCCGACCTGGGGTGGAATCCCATGGGGGGCCACACCGACATCAAAATAGTCCGACGGGTTTTTATACTTGGCATGTAAATGCAGATAAGAGCCCCAATCTTCGTTTTTGGATCTTCTGAAATCCCATGTCATGCGGCCCATCGTAAGGAAGTGATCCCAGCTGCTTGATCTCTTGTAGTACAGCTGATCCCGAACCCACTTCAACATCATCTCACAGTGACTATCACGGTCGCTTGCAGTGTCGTTGAACCACAGGTATTTCGTCCGTGCTAGTCCTGCATAAAACGGTATGTAAAATGTCGTTGTGTTGCCCGGCTCCGTGGCCTGACACCGGTGATTCAACATACGGTTGTGAAATATAATATTTGTCATGAACTGGTCTGTCCAATACCAAGCAGAAGCCAAATTCTCAGGGACAACGCGAGAAATCCTGGTGGCCGCTGGTTCAAAACCGTCATTCGATAATGCATAGCAGCTTGAACTCCACGGGTTTAGTTCGTCGCAAGTTCGAACAATCTCGGAGTTTAAACTGCTAGCAAGGTGAAAGTATTGAGACTGTATATAAGCAGGGACATTCAGTAGCGAGAGAAGAGCAGGGACAGAAGAGTAAAAACGTCATTTCTGGTGAATAAACCAAAAAACGACGCCGTAATTTACAACAAATTTCCAAGTTACTGTAATTTCCTCAATTCATTTTCTAATTCAATTCAAACCCCTAAATCATTTTCAATTACAATCAAAACCTCAATTTAAAAATAATAAGAATCAAATATATCCCTGGGACCTAGCTAGCCCACCTACAACCTGAGACAAAATCTGAGCGTTAAATACTAATTAAACTCAACTATATACTTCTTGAAAAAATGTAACAGGCAATGGGTGAGCTACAAACTCGGTAAGAATAACTAAAATATACCCATCATACATCATATAATTTACATAGGCAAAATAGATAATATTCACAATCAGCATGTCATAATATATTTTCTCATCGCATCCCAATCATATATCACACTTTAACACATCTTTATTCCTTTATGAAATATTCTTATTCAGTTCTCTTATTTCTATGTCCATGGTTTAAATTCTTTATTTGTTTAAGGTCCCACTTAACTCAGAAGAAGTATACTCAATGATCTACCGACAAATAGACGATACAAGATATCTCCCACGCCAAAGATGGATAGGTATTCCCACCCTATAATACTAGGTCTCATCATAATGAATTATATAAAATACTTCTCACTTTTGAAAGTATCATCGGTATTCCCACTCTTGGAATACTAATATAAATCACAAAGAAATTCTCACTCTTGGAATATCCCGACACGTGTCTAATTATCAATCTTAATTATATCGCATAAATATTAAGACCATCGAATATAAATCTACCTAAGCAAGCCACTAACTAGAATCTCATTATAGCCTCTTAATGTTCCATAATTTAATATCAATTCGTCACACATTGGATTTCCTCATCACAATCCATAAAATAATTCTCTAACAACTTTAAGAAATTTTCATATTCCATCATTTCGTAGCTCATCACAAAATTTATCACATAATCATGTACATATTTTTCATCACCCAATAATTCATCACATAAGACATCACTTAAGCATAAACACATTCTCATGTAATCACAATTTCATACAATTCTCATAATTCACACGAAATCATATTATTCATATAATTTGAACGAAATCATATTATTCATAGACTACACAAATTGCACGTAAAAAAAGCTATTCTATTGTCATAATTCACACAAAAGTTCAAAATAATCACGTTTATACAAAATTCTTAGAAATATGGACATATTCCAAAACCCTTACTTGATATCCGAATTGATCAAAATCCAGTGCCAAATCCAAATTATTGGTCCTCTACTATATCAATACAACCTACTTAAAAATAAATGTTTATTAATTCAGTTTTCATAAAAATTACAAAATCAGAAAGCATTACCGTATATCTTTTTCCCAATTAACTTATACACTTGCTTTACTTTATTTATTGTTACTATTTTCTTTTTATTTTTAGCCCTTTTTATTATTTAATATTTAACCTAAAAATATTTGAATTAATTTAACAAAAATTAATTTAAATTTATTATTACAGTTATTATTACCTGAAAGAGAAGAGATAGATTCATATTACAACTCGTGGAGCAAGCTACAATGCAAACTGATGTCAAAATACAATGAACAGCCTAACTCTTGTAAAAATGCCACTGACACTTCAAAAACTTCCTCCCATGTTGATCATCTATGAATTGGAATTTGGATTTTAATGTAGTGGACCTAGGAACTAAGAAACCTCCCTAATGGCATTAAATCATTTATCATGACTTTATAGAAACTTGCAAATTCCCTTAAGTAATCTTTTATCAAATATATTCAAGAAGAAGTTAGAATCACGTATGACCCTGGTTGAACCAAGGGGGTTCTAATCATGTGTTTTGATGATAAAAAAACATTATTCTTACTAATTTTTAAGTTTTTGATGCTTTGTAAGATAAGTTGATGTTTAAAGTGTAAGAACATATATGTGAAACTTAAGATAGAAGAGCCATCTTAAAGATAATGAAGAATGGATCAAGCATTAAAAAAATTAGAATTAAGATCAAGATTGATGATCAAGAAAAGAACATCAAGTTTAGTTAGCCCTAAGAAAGGTCCTAAGTAGTAAGTCTTCTTATTCTTAATCAATTATTGAAAAGGGCTCTCACATTTGCATGATCATATTTACATATAGGCATATAAGAGTTGAATTATTGTTTTAGTGATTAACTTGATTTGAATATGACTTTGGTATATTAGAATTGAATTAGGTTGACATATAGGTTAATTGTTGATTTGTTAATGCAACATGAATTGCTTTAATGTGTTTGATATGTTTAAGATTAATTGAATTATTGCTTGAAGTTGTTTATGTATGTCTGAATTTGTTTGAACATCTTTATGGTATGAATTTTGATTTATAAATGGTTTAAGAATTGTTTGAAAAGGTTTTAAAGTTGCTTAAACATGAAAGTTTTCATAATTAATGCAATTGTTGTGTTTTAAACCAGTTGAATTGTTTTGATGATTTAAATAGCCTTGAATTATGTTTTAAAACTTGTTTAAAGCCTTAATTAACGTTAGGATTTTGTTTGGAAAGTTTTAGAGTTGGTTTGGAGCTATTTTTCATGTTTTCTGGACATTAAATGGCGGACTGTTTATCCTTAAAAGGTAGGCTCAAAGATGCTGTTTTACTCCTTGTTTCCAGTGTCTTCAATGGCGGGTTATTCTTCAGTCAACGACATCGTTAATGAACCCAAAGGGTGCCGTTAATGGTTTAAACTCTAACGGCTAGTTTTGAGTTTTTGGTCTTAATAGCTTTTTAACTTCCCAAACGGTTAGTTTTTATTTCTAAAGACTCCAAACCTCTCTCGATACTATAAATATCATTCCTAAATAGTTTTAACAAGTTTATATGCCCTGAAAACAATATTACAAAGATCAAATATTCATATATTCAAAGCCTTCCTCATTTTCTGTACAACTTTCATTCATTCATATTTTCATATTTTAAATCAGTTTCTTGTGCAATAAAATTTGTGTTTTCAGTTAGTTTATACCTATATGAACCTCAAAGAGGTTTTAATTGATTTTTTGATTCATGATTTCGTTTGTTTCAAGATTTCAAAGTCTCATATACCAAAACTATCTTTGTTTTAGTTGAACTTTTCTAAATGTCCATGTTCTTCAATTTTGAGCTAGCAAAACTATTTTTATTAATTCAAAATTATCATAATCATTTTAATTAAGGTCTCAAGAGTGCATAGGATCTTTTACTTTGAATTTTAAGCACTCAAATTATGTGTTCTAGGTCAAAGAACACAAAAACCTCAAAATTGTCAAGTCTTCTATACATCAACTTTGAACAATTCTATTTTCAATTTTAATTAGTTTCTCAGTGCACAAAATTAATATTTTCAATGTGCTAAAGGTCCTAGGATTGTGCTAGTTTTTTTTTCAATTTTTAAGTGATTATATTATTTTTTTGAACTTGATTTTTGTAGGTTACTCAAAATTGTCCAAGTTTGACAATCTTGACTTTGAGCTTGATTTTAATCATTCGATTGATATGATATGCTAAAATTTTGTTTATTATTGCGATTGATTGTTAACTGACTGATTAAGGTTGTATTAGGCTTAATGCATTTAATTGACATCAGTTTGATGATTAAAATCGTGCATCTTTAGACTGGAACATTAAGATAGCATATATTTTGACATCTTGTGTTCATTTGATTAAATCTGATTTTTTGATGCTATAATCACGTTTTTATTGATTGAATTAAATTTTTTATGACATATTGAAGTGTTAGGAGGCTTGTTATAATTTTGGTTTGTCTATAAAATTTTCAGAGTTGATTTTATTGCATGAGCATTAGTGAAACACCATAGAAAGTGTGTTTGGTTATCTTAATTGAGGGAATAACTTTGTGATTAATTAGAGGCTACTCTTTGCCATTAAAAAGATTGTGTATAGGTTTCTCTTCACCTAGGATAAAGAAGATTTAGATTGAGTTAATCCTTATATGTGAATTGGATTAGATTAGTCCTTAATTGTGCATTGACATTCGATATTATATTTGTTGCATTTAAGCTCTTAACTTGTGTTGATTTTGATCAAGGTTATGATAAGTTATATAAGCTTGGTTTAAAGATCAAGGGAGCTTAAATTAGTGGTTGTCCTTGTAGAATAAAAATTATAATCTTTGGTTGTATTGGAAGGCTTCTCTTTACCATAAAAAGATTGTTGTAAGGGTTATTCTTCACCCTCTTTGTGAAAAGTAAGATTGAGAGGTTACTCTTGACCTAGAACAAGATTGGTATAGGTTTCTCTTGATCTTGAAACAAGATTAGTATAGGTTCCTCTTAGCCTTGAATCAAGATTGTTTTAAAGGTTCCTATTGACCATTAAACAAGATTGTGTAAGGGTTACTCTTTACCCAATTAAAGTAAGATTAGTTGTTAGTGAATTTCCAACAAATAGTTGGAGAGAGGATGTAGTCTATCTTTGGGGTAGACGAACTTCTATAAATCTTGAACTTTTTCTCTTCTCTATCTTTTTTATATTTATGCATTTTTTTTGCTTAATTATTGATTAAATTTGTTTAATATTGGATCAAAGTTTGGCATTCCATTTAGGTTGAATTGTGGTTAGAAAATTCATTTAAATTGAAATTAGATTAAGGTGTTTAAAGTATTTTATTTCTGCAAGAATTTTTAAACATCCAATTCACCCCCTCTTGGGTGTCATAGGGTTTACAAGTAGTATCAGATCCTTGGCCTCACATTTGCATAATTTCTAACGAAATTGTGAGTAAAAATTAGAAATGACACATTATTTTAGTTAAGAAGGTTTTGAATTTGATAGGCCACCAATTTTTAATGGAAATAATTTTCTTGAATGGAAAATTATAATGAAATTCTTTCTTTTGGGTCAAGATTTTTATTTATGGGATTTTATTTCAAATGGCCCTTATAGATTTTCAAATGAAGAAAAAGTTGTTTCCTTAAATGAAAAATTCAGGGATATTCTTTATGATGCATTAGATAGGTGTTTTTTTTAAAATAAAGTATCAATGTGCATATTTGCTTTTGAGATTTGTTGTAGGTTAGAGAAAATATATATAAAAGGAATTGAAGAAGAAGTCAAGGAAGTGGAGGAAGTTAAAAAAGAAGAAGAATTTCAAAATAAATGCCTAGTAGTTTTTGTGGAAAAAGCTCCATCATCATCAAATGTTCAAAAGGAAAGCAATGAGGTACTCTCTAACTCTAATGATGATGAGAATGAAAATAATGTTGAATTTAATGAAATCTCATTTGATGAGTTAGTTAAGGTTACACAAGCTCCTAAAGTGAAAAGGAAGAAGCTTTCTTCCAAGTTTAATGAATGTAAGAAGTTGTAGAATAATCTTAGGATAGAAAATGAGAAATTGAAGAATGATTTGTATATTGTAGAATCTAAAAGTGTGAATATTGCTTCAAATGGTTGTATGATTGAAAATGATATATTAGTGAATGAGAATGATTGTTTGAGAAATGAAATGGATGCATGTTTTTATAAGAATGAAAAGATGAAAAATGAAATGAACGTCACGTTAGAGTCTAAGAGTGTGATAGTTGGCATGCATGATAATGGGAATAAATTGATGCATGAAAATGAATCTTTAAAGAAGAAAGTAAAAGCCCTTAAAGAATCATTGTCTAAATTTATAAATGGCAAAAAAAAGTTAGTTTGTATGCTAGGAGGACAAAAGAGTTCTAATTATAAGCATGGTTTAGGTTATGTTGATGCAAATGTTTTAAACGATGCAAAAACTGTTTTTGTAAAGGGAAAAAGTTTACATAATGAAATTTTGCTTAAGCCCTGATTTGATCATGGCACATCATCATCCAAAGTTTATGCTATGCCATATTTTAAGAATGTTGCATCTCCACCCAAATCACATGCTAGGAAGCAGAATCATGCATTCATATATGCATCTAGGTCAAAACATAAGAAAGATGTGTATGTAGCCAAAAATAGGCATAATTTATTTAAGAATGCACAATCATTTTATAATGATGCATTTTAGACCCATGGTAAACAAAGAGGTCCTAAATCCTTTCATGTTTCAAATATACATGTGGATAATCCTAAGAAAGGTTCATATTCACATCCTAGGAGAGATCTTCATCGAAGAAGGGACATGCATATATTTAGGCCTTATGATAATTAACTTATGTCTCTTCATTCATATACTTGTTGCAAGCATATTCTTAAGGTTAAAGGCATGTATAAATCTCATCCTAGGAGACCATATCATCAAAAAAAGAATGTGCATAATATTAAGCCTCATTTTAGACCTTTTAAACAATTTATGCTAACTATTTCACAAGCACCCTATATGCATTCTCATCCATCTATAATTGTATCTCATAAATATTTTAAGCCATCAAATATGCTACATTCATATTCTAGGCATAATATTCATCAATAAAGAGCATTTAAAGATATAAGACCTAGAAATGTTTTTAAATCTCATGTTAGGAAAAAATGGCATGTTTCATAGGCATAATGGCATGATTTATTCTCATAACTCTCATATGCATAACTATCATCCTAGGAGAGTTAATTTGGATATGAGAAATGCATTTAGATATCAAAATTATAGGTTTCCTGATCATATGCATAAAGTTACATATGTGTGTAATTTTTGTGGTAAGGTTGGACACTTAGAAATTTGTTATTTTGTTAAACAAAGAATGTTTAAGAAACCTTTAAAGGTTTGGTTTAAGAAAGGTATTAAGGCTAACCCCCAAGGACTCAAGTTAGTATGAGTACCTAGATCAAAATGAATTTCTTATTTTGTAGGTCAACATACAATTGTTCTAAATTGGTGTCAAGTTAAAAATTAAGAGGAAGTGGTATCTCCAACATTTTAGTGGAAATGGAACCATCACCAAGAAGCCTTACATAAACTTACCAAGAAGCAAATTGTTGAACCAAGTGAGGAGTAAAAGAATTTGGAATCAAATGGTGATGAAAAAGGAGGTATTCCTATATCTATACTTGCTAATATATAACTTGACTTAAATTTTAGACATTTACACTTGATTTGAGAATGTTGGCCTTACTATGAATGTTTTAGATTGAAAAATAGATTTATATGTTTAGTGGGAGTTAATGCATGTTAGTAGTTTAGTGGGGGTTAATGCATGTTAGTATTAAAGCCATTGAATAATCTCAACAAACATTTTCAAGAGTCATTGCATGTTATTAGTAGAGTCATTATATATTAATATTAAGATCATTAAATAATATTTGAAACTAGCACATTGCATTGAAATTGTTGCATGTTTTTGTTAAAAAAAAAAAGGATGCATTACATTGATTTTGTCATATGACTTGTTTTGAAAATGATGCATTGAACATGTTTTTGAAAATGTTGAAATTAGTATCATATTTTATTTTTTCAATTGATATCAAAATTTAAAATTTTCCATTGGTACCATATCTTTGAATTTTTAATTAGTATCTTTTCTTACATTTGGTATCAATTGGAATCATACTCTTACAATTGGTATTACTTTTGGTTTTTATAATTGATATCATCTTTTTACAATTGTTTACCATATTATTTTACAATTGGTATCATAGTTTACAAATGATTTGCATAATTTACAATTGGTATCATTTGTTATTAATAATTCCTTTTCAATTAGTATTGTGCATATTTTTATTTGAAAAAACTTTAAGATAAGTACTTTCCCCTCGTGTGATTAAATCTTTTCAAATGCATAGATTTAGGGAGAGTATATCCTCTTTATACAAACTTGATTTTGCATAATGTTTTCAAATCTATAAACTTAGGGAAAGTTTGACATATTTTGATTTAAGAAAAGTTTACATGGTATTAATGCATATTGTTTAATTTCAATGCAAAATGTGCATAAACATGTTCTTCTTATATGATATATGCATCATGTGTGTTTTTTATTCAAAGATGCATTCTTGAAATTTAATAATGCATCAACACGTGTTTTGATGTGAAATTGTATAACTTGTACTTTTGTGCCCAAAGGTGCATAATACATGTTTTTTTTATGCAAAAGTGTGTTTTGTAATGTTTTCTTTATGCATTTCATCCCGTTTCATGCTTAATTGTTCTATAATGTATAATTGCATACATTTAGGGGGAGCATTACATACAATTGATATTTCTTTTTAAAGATGCATGAATTAAGGAAGAGTAAGTATAGAGAGTTATTTACAATTGGTTTTAAGTTTTTTTTAGAATTAGTTAAAATAGGTAATATTTTTTATGATGTAAAAAAAGAGGGAGAGATAAGTGTGATATTAAGATTAAATGTGAGTTTCAAGTAAAGGGAGATAGTAGTATCATTTCAAAATGCATGTTGCATTTACATGAAATGTGTTGCAATTTTGTTTTATATGCTCTTAATATCACGTGTTTTGTCATTATCAAAAAGGGGGAGATTGTTGAATCAAGGGAGTTCTAATCATATGTTAATGTTTAAGTTTTTGAAGCTTTATAAGATAGGTTGATGCTTAAAGTGTAAGAGCATATATGTGGAATCTCAGGTAGAAAAGCCATCTTAAAGATAATGAAGACTGGATCAAGCATTCAAAAGTTAAAATGAAGATCAAGAAAAGAAAATCAAGTTTAGTTAGGCTTAGGAAAGGTCTTAAGTAGTAAGTCTTCTTGATCTTAATCAATACTTGAAAATGGCTCTTACATTTGCATGATCATATTTACATATAGGCATATAAAAGTTGAATTATGATTTTAGTGATTAACTTAATTTGATTATAGCTTTGGTATATTAGAAATTTAATTAGGTTGACATACAGGTTAATTTTTGATTTGTTAATGCAACATGAATTGCTTTGATGTGTTTGATATGTTTAAGATTAATTGAATTATGGCTTGAAGTTGTTTATGTATGTCTGAATTTATTTGAACGTCTTTATGGTATGAATTTTGGTTTATGGATGGTTTAAGATTTTTTTAAAAAGGTTTTAAAGTTTTTTAAACATGAAAGTTTTCATAATTAATGAAATTATTGTGTTTTGAACCAATTTAATTGTTTTGATGATTTAAATAGCCTTGAAATATGTTGTAAAACTTGTTTAAAGCCTTAATTAATGTTAGAAATTTGTTTGGAAAGTTTTAGAGTTGGTTTGGAGATATTTTTCATTTTTTATGGATATAAAACAGCGGGTTGTTTATCCTCAAATGGTGGGCTTAAGGCTACCGTTGTACTCCTAGTTTCTAGTGTCTTCAACGGTAGGCTGTTCTTCAGTCAACAGTGCCGTTGATGAACCCAAAGGGTGACGTTAATGGTTCAGACTCTAACGGTTAGTTTTGGGATTTCGATCTTAACAGCTTTTTAACCTCACAAACGACTAGTTTTTGTTTCCAACGACTTCAAACCTCTCACAACACTTTAAATATCATTTCTAAACAGTTTTAACAAGTTTATATGCCTTGAAAACAACATTACAAAGATCAAATTTTCATATATTCAAAGCCTTCCTTATTTTTTGTATAGCTTTCATTCAATTCTTATTTTCATGTTCTAAATCAGTTTCTTGTGGAATAAAATTTGTGTTTTTAGTTAGTTTATACCTAAACAAATCTCATAAAGGTTTTATTTGATTTTTTTGATTCACTATTTCATTTGTTTCAAGCTTTCAAATTCTCATATACCAAAGCTATCTTTGTTTTAGTTGAACTTTTCTGAATGTCTGTGTTCTTTAATTTTGATCTAGCAAAACCATTTTTATTGATTCAAAATTATCATACTCATTTTGCTTAAGGTCTTAAGAGTGCATAGGATCTTTTACTTCAAATTTTAAGCACTCAAATTGTATGTTCTATCTCAAAGAATATAGAAACCTTAAAATTATCAAGTCTTCTATACAGAATCTTTGAACAATTCAATTTTCAATTTTAATTAGTTTTTAGGTACAAAAATTGATATTTTCAGTTTGCTAAAGGTCTTAGGATTGCTTTAGTATTTTTTTTTCAATTGTTAATGTTGAACCAAGGGAGGTTCCAATCTTTGTTTTGATGATAACAAAACATGCTTAATCACTAATGGTTTGAGTTTAT
>JAOXYD010095353.1:0-11887 GCA_028565735.1 Pinacopodium congolense | reverse complement strand
TTTAAATACATTTCTTGATTGAGTTTTTACATGTATAAGACAATATACACAAATATGTCAAGTATTGGTATAGGTTCTTAGTCAGTATGATTTCTTTAATTTAAAAATGAGATTTTGTGTGTTTAATTAACTCTTATGTGTTTTTTTAAAGTCTCTAAGAAGTTCTAAAATGTTTTTCTTGGTCAAATGCACTTGTATTTGAGGTTCTTAGCAAATAATATTATAAACATCAAGTTGTCCAACTTCTAGATTTCTATATTATTTAACTTTTCATCTTTATCATCATAAATCATATTTTTAAGTTTACAAATCATCATATTCTATATTTTTTAACGTTTATAGATGGAACTGAGCATACATTTCATTTTTATAAACTTCAGAGCCCTTAGTTTATTGTGCTTGTGGGTTGATTTTATAAAGGCTACTCTTTGCCTATAAAAGCATTTTTTAAGGCTCCTCTTTGCATCTAAAAAGATTTTTTAAGGCTCCTCTTTGCTTCTCTTCACTTTCTAGAAAAATATTTTAATTTGATTTTGGTTCCTCTTGACTCTTAAAAAAAAGATTATATATGGGTTACTCTTCACTCTTGAAGTAAGATTGTAAGATTACTCTTCACATCCTTAGTGAAAGAGGAATATTATTGTAAAGATTACTTTTCACCTCATTAACGGAAGAAGACTTTTAAGGGTTACTTGTTAGCCACTGAAGAAGATTATACATTGTTACATTGGGATAGTGCAAAATCCACCAACAAGAGTGTTGGAAGTGATTAGGCAGTGATAATGTTACTCAATCACTATAAATTTTGGTGTCTCCTCTTTTTTCTAAACTTTTTACATTATTTTTAAATGTGTAATGATTTTTTATTACATCATTGTAAATTATAATATTGATAGATCTTTGAATAGTTGGCTACTTGTTTCATTGACTCACATTTATAATATAGATGAATGTGTAATTGCCATTTTTTTATATCTCTATCAATTGGACATATTATTCATCTTTATATCTCTATAAATTAAGTTATTTATATTGTGTTTAATTGATTTATATCATTTGCATATCATTTTTAGTTAAATTTTGGTTTAGTATCCTTACTTAGTTTAAGTTGTTTTTTAGTGGCTTAAAATTTCATATTCATAATAGTTTTTGGAATGCTAAATTCATTCCCCTCTTGATTGCCTTCAGGAATTATAAAATCAAAGGGAGAGTTAGAGGAAAAAAATTTTAGAAGAAAAAGAATGGATTAGTAGTAAATAAGGAGTTCACATGGAATTATAAGGTTTTAACTATATGTCTAAAGGTAGTCTATGCATACCCTATCTCTATTACAAATAAAAGAGTAGCTAGATGAGGAAGAACTATCTGATTACAAATGAAAGAGGAACTAGAGGAAAAAGTTAAACAAGTGATGATAGGAAAAAACTAATGACTCGTTAACTTTGGAAATTTGCAAAAGCATAGATAGTTATATAAAGGATTCCACAAAAGAGCTATTAAAAAAGTACCTTGATATTTTTTTCTTTAATACTAGAAAACATGCAAGGAATTAATAAGGAGTTGATTTCTCATAAGATAAATGTGGGTGCTTTATTTAAGCCTATGAAACTTTTTTTTTTTGAAAAGGAATCATTATCAAAAGATAGCAAACCTTTAAAGATGAGGCAACTAAACTTCTAGAAATATGGTTTATAAGAGAGGTCGAGTAATTAGATTGGTTAGCACACATTGTCATTGTAGAGAAAGCTAATGAGAGGTGAAGAATGTGCATGAATTTTGTAGACCTAAATAACATATGCTAGAATGGTGGTTACCTCTATTTAAGATAGTTTATTCACTATATTAGGGTGTAAAATTCTTAGTTTCATGGATGCACATTTAAGTTATAACAAAATAAGAATGAATGAGGCTAAAAATAAATATGCCCTTATTTACTTATAAAAAGACATATTGTTACAAAGTGGTACCTTTTAGCCTAAACACGTAATGAAAACATATAAAAATTTAGTGAAACTAATTTTTCCAAAGCTAATAAGAAAATATATGGAAATTTATGATGTCAATATGATTGTAAAAATTGAAGAGGTTGGTGGCCACATGGTTGATGTTAAGGAAAGTTTCCATACTTCAAGAAGATATATAATGGGCCTAAATTTGAAGTTAACCTTTGTGGGATATGGTTTATGGTGACCTACTAGAAAATAAAAATGAGTTGCCAAAAGATACAGACCATTTTAGGTTTAGAGTCGCCAAAGGGATTGAAAGATGTGTAAATATTAACAAAAAGGATAGCTATCCTTTTAAGGTTTTTTATCAAGATCAACAAATCATCGCTTACCCTTTTTTAAGATCCTAAAAAAGCCTAAAGAGTTATAGCATGTGAATGAACACCAATAACCCTTTAATTAGCTAAAAAAAGTCGTAACTTTTTGCCATGTAAGTAAATTATTACATGGATCATAGCTCAAGTTCATAAAGTTGGAAAACGTTACTTAAAACTTAGTAATGCAAGAAAACTAAAGCCTTACTTTCTAACACTCTCAAACAATGTGTGTACATATCTATCCTTAAGACAACTGTTTCATAAAACAGATGTTTTAGGGAGATTATCGAAGTGTTTGATAAATTTTAGAGAATTAGATATCAATTAACTTACAAAAAACTCACTAAATATTTTATACTAAGAGGGATAACTCTTATAAAACAAGATAGTGAAGAACCCTATCAAATAGATGAACATCTAACCTAAAAAATTTATATGGATTGGGATTTTGAAGAAAAAGGTAGAGGTTCAAGCATGTACGTGAAAGGCCCCCATGACTTATTTTGTTTAAATTTAAGGCTTCAAATAGTAATGAATAATAGGAGTTATTGATAGCTAAAATTAGCTTGGGATATACAAATCAAGTCAGTGGTTATAAAGTCATATTTATAACATACAATCAACTACCTCAAGGATATTTACAAAATAAAAAAGGAAATTGACTAAGTAAGAAGAATTATTCAATTAGTTGACCCAAGACATGTTGGTAAACATTGAGCTATTACAACTAAACCACAAAGCAGATTAGCAGTCAAGAATGATATACAACAATGAGATAATTCTTATAGGAGTGTTCTACTATGAGAGAGATCAATTCATTTACTTAAAGGGATTTAGATTGAACCAATTCTATTAAGGGATACTTAAAGGATCATAAATTGCCTCATGATCCTAAAGGAGCACGAAAGCTCATTGAATTAGTGGTAAAATATTCCCTTATAAATGGGCTACTATATCGAAGACCACACACCCTGCCCTCTATGAGGTATGTATCAACCACAAAAGTACAATATATTTTTAAAGTTCATAAAAGAATATTCAACGTACGTCATGGAGTGTTAACACTAACTTAAGAATTTTAAGACATGATTACTTTTGATTAATGATTGAAGATGCATAGTATTCATAAAAATAAATTCAATGTTATAATGGAACATAGTTTGATTGAAAGGCTTTCATGAAAAATGTGGGAACTAAACATCAATGCTATATGCCTATGTTAATGGTTAAGTGGAAGTGACTAACAAAACCCTATTAGAGGGCTTGAAAACTAAAGATAAACAAGCAAAACATGGGCATTTCAGAAAACTCTAGGATTATTTACATTGTTGATACCATTCAACCTAACTTATGACTTTAAGACTTTGATTCCAAAACAGTTGAGCTTACCAAGTCTTGTAGTGCAAGCATTCAATGAGCGTGTTAATGATGAGCTCCTCAGAATATGATTGATCTTATCAAAGAAAGTAGAAAGAGTGTATATATTTAAAATGAAGCATATCAATAAAGGGTGAGAATGATCAAAGCTAAAAGGAACAATCATTAGAACTCTCATGAAAGAGACTTGATTGTAAGAAAGATGGACATAATCCAAAAAAGAATTTAGCTTCCAAGTTGGGCAAGCCCTTACAAAATTAACAAAATGATTATGTATGTTTGAATGGAAATCCCACGAGTATGTAATGAGACATTATAAAAAGCATTATTGTTGAGTGTTCTATGTTTAACAATAACCTAACATGGTCGTGTACTATCATTACCCATTATTGTCTTTACGAACTTTAGATTTTATTTTTTATTTATGTTTTTTCGTGTGTTTGAAATTAAGATTGTAATTGAGGTTCAAGATTAATTTGGCTATTATCTTAACATTTTGAATGGTGTAAAGAAAACAAAATTCATAGACAATATCTTACTATTGAGTTTAAAAAGAACTATGAGAGTAAGTCGCATGCCTTTGTACATCTTAGTTCTGTATATCAATATTGATATAAAAAGTGCACATTCTATAGTAAATTTCAGTTTACGTTATCTTTTTACCTTACAATAGCTTTTCACCAAGGATACTCAAATTGATTAAAGTCTACAAAGTTGAGGACATATATTTTATATACTCTTTAAAACTTAAAGCAAAGTACAATTCCATTTTTTAGTTCATATTTTAGATTTTGATCAATGTCTAGTCTATTTTTCTTAAGATTATTGACTACTCTAACTAATATGTATTGCACAAGTGATATCATGCTTGTTGGGGGCCTATCATATGCAAATTTTAACATGATATGAAAGTCAAGGGTCTTAGAATAGGAAACTTTTACATAGGTGTTCATTACTTCAATTAATTTGAAATGCCCCTTATTAGATTATTATATTATTTTCCATAAGCCAAAGTACAAAAGGATCCACCATAAAAACTTTTGTGAAAGACACTACATGGCTATATGTTCATTTTGGATTTAAAAATCTATTTTAGCAATGAAATCATGGGGTAGGTGTGTTTTTTCTCCATATTTAATAGCCTATGATTCATATGTTATGCACTAGTAAAACAATTGTTCTTAATGTGTCGAATTATTTCTATGATATCCATATGCAAAGTAATCTAATTAAATTGAGTGTCTTTTTGCATTTCACAAAAGTAATTGTGGAATTTTTTGTTTAGGTCATGATAGTTAATAATTTTGAAATATGTTATATGGTTAAAAGTCAAAGGCCTAATCCCTACCTTTTTTTTTTTTGCCTCAAATAACACTATAAAATTGATCTTGCATTTAAGGTATCCAAATTTTTAATATATGGAAAAATTGTACCTAATTACTTTATGTAGAATTTGGGTTTGAAAATAACTTGAATTTGTCTAAAAATAACTTATAAAAGATCTTTTAGTGGCTTAACATATCACACTTGAAATTAAGCTTATAAATGCATAAATTTGTAGGCAGTTGTATCTGTGCATAAAGTATGTCAAGTAATATCATTTATTATTAGCTTCAATAAGATTAAAGTGGTTATAAGACACTTATGGAAATGAGCTTGGCTTATGTGGTCAATTTATGCTTTATTCTTTCTTGTGCGTACATGGTTTGGTTTTTTATTCCATCATTTTATATAGTTTTCTACCCCTTTTCAAGAACAAAATAGGCATGTAATGTTGAGGATTCTTTAGTGAAAAAATACAATAAAAGAAAAATTCAAAGAGAATAGGAAGATTTCAATTTTATTGTTATTTTCATTAATTAAACCATTAAGAATAAAACCTAACTAATTTAGGAATTTGAGTGTGAGAATCCTATTTATGATTTGTTTCTTTTTTTGATAAGTATCTTATATGGGAATCATCCTAATTATTAGGATCTTTTGCATTATGTTTTCTATTTAAAAGGAAGATCAATATTGAATAAGATAATGGACATTTTACAATCAAAAGGAAGGAAGAGTTGCGAGGTCTCTAAGAGTAAAACCATCCATTTTTACATATCAACAACAGGTTCTCCAAAGAGAGGAAGGAAAGTAAAGAAGGGAAATCAAAGAGATTTTTCAGCATATAGACCTATGACAATATCCTCTTTGAAAATATAACAACTTGGATATTAAAGAAAGTCATCATGGGTGATTCTAACTAATTGAAAATCAAGGTATAAGATTTAAAAGGGTGAATAGTGGGATCAAATTAGAAAGCAAGTTAGGAGACATAGGAATTATGTGAGAGTGCAAAGGCAATACAACATATGATTGAGTTGCAATTTTCATGCATGGAAGAGGTATCAGGCAGTGAAATTGTATTAGGAAGTGATCATCAAAGTTTAACTATAACACCTATAAAAAATCAGTAAAAACATGGAAACCTTATTTGTCCTAAAATACACTAAAAAAGAGTTTTACTCATATGATGGGATCGTGGACCACTTGGGATGGTTTTTTCATTATAAACAATTTTTTTATAACCAAAAATTGAATGAGAGAGAAAAAAATCGGGACTAACAACCTTTCACATATATGAGAGGCCTAAGTTGTGTTTTTGTAAGCTTTTGAGATTTGAACCATCATTAAGTAACAATCCACTCGTTGAATTAATCAATCTCAAACAAATAAGAATAGTAGACGAGTACCAAAATTAATTTCAAACTCTTCTTATGAGAGAAACTTTAGTTTAATTAGACTAGTAAGTAGATATTTTCACTTTAGGATTTTATGGAGGCATTATAAATGGATGTGGAGATAAAGAATCCACCAAATTTCATAATAACAATAAGCAAGCCTTTGAGAAAGGGAAATAATTAGTCATAAAATAGTAGTAAGGTGCTTTTTTCCATCATGGATAGGTCTTAAAATAATAGTCTCAACTCTTTCTATTATAAATACTCATGATTAACAAAATATGGGTGAATACACCTATGGCTTCAAATGCTAGTATTATAACATCGCCAATTATTAAGAGGTTGTCTTGAGAAGAGATGGTAAAGTGACGTACAAAAGGGTAATGTTTGATTATGATGAGTCATATTCATTTGATTATACTTTTTATCTAATGGTAAATGATTAAAATGATGATAAAGAACAACCATCCATAGTAGATAAAAAAATATCCCTTCATGCCATAACAAGGATCAAACCCACAAAATATGCAATTGCATACATTAGTAGTGGGAGAGTTTATGCCAATTATTGTAGATTTCAGTAGTACCTAAAGTTTCATCAGTGAATAAATAATCCTATAATTAGGTTTACCTATGGAATTTAGATAAAGATTTCAAATATTCATAGCCAATGTGGGAAAATACACATAATCTATAAATATGCCAAGTTGTTAATGATAAGGGTATAATTTATAGGGTTTTTGAGTATCAATTGTTATGTTTTTACCTATATTTTGATATTAAGTTTTCTAACTTATATGTGTTACTAATTAATTTCTAGAAGAATAACATATGTCTTTAATGTCGTTGTAGTTGTCCATTGAAACCATCATTAATATAAACTAAAAGGAACAATGTAACCCATTAAAGGCTTTATTGATGTTTGAGCAGACTACCATTAATGTCTACTATAAATGCAAAAGAAAAGCATGGTGTATAATTATGCCATTGTTCCTTGATTCAAAAGGTTGTTAATGTATCTAGAGGTGTATTTTAGCAAAGGATCAAAGGAAAAATTGAGCAATTCACATCCAATACAACCCTAAAACTAATTAGGTTGTATATAAGCATAATTGGGGTGTTTAAAATTCATGTTTAATCAATTTTTGTTAAGCTTTAGTATTTTTTAGCACTTTTCACAAATTCTTTAAGTTTTTCATAGTTTTTAGCTTTTGATCAATAGACAACTACTCTTGCTTTTAAGGATTCAAAGGAGTAAGGCAACATGTTAGAGATTGGAATTTGTTTGGCGCATACCCTTGATATTTTCTAAACTTTTATTTCATTGTATCTCAACTCAATTTAGTTTAATCAATAAATATGTGTCTGTTATTTCATACTTTTTGTTTATTGATTAATATGTGTGACTTAATTTTTTATTAGTTAAGGTTGGGTTAGTAAATGATTTGATTGAGTTATTTTGTATGAATTGCATGCTAATATTTGTTTAATTAAGTTCCTAATTCTCTATTTTAAGTTGGCCAATTAGAATAGAATCATAGATAGTAATGGATTCAAAAAATCCACCTTAGTTATTAGAAAGATTAACAATCAACATAATTTAAATTAGTTAATGATCAAATATTAGGTAATTATGATGGTGTTAATTTTAAAATATGAAATTTTAGGATTAAATTTCTTACACTTCAAGCCTATTACCTAAGTTTGTTGAATTCCCAAACAACAAAGTAGAACCAATAAAGATATAGCATAATCTTAACCATAACTATGTCTCGTTTTCATGAAGATATATTAAATTAGGCCATAAAAACATCTCTTAAATCAACTGAATCATAGAAACTTGAAAACCTTAGTTAGACAATTGATTTAGTAATTCTAAATTGCATTTTGATTTCTCTTGCATAAATTAAAAGTGAGTTTAGTTTAGTTTAGTAGTTTTTAATTTAATCAATCATTCAAATTGAGTTCTTTAGATAATTGTCATCCAAATAACTTATTAGTTATAGGTAGATTCTTGAGGGAATGATAATTTACACTCTTGTAGATCTATTATATTACTTATGATACGTATACTTGCCTATAGTTGGTCTTAGGTTGGAATTGTGTTTAAAATTAGAGTTGAGATGGACCACAACAGGTTTTTGGCACCATTGTTAAGGATTCACACTAGTAGTATTATAACTACATAAGTGTTAATTAGTATAAAAGTTTATCATTTGGTAATTTTTTATTTTTGTTATTTTTCTTTATTTTTCTCTTTATTCAATTTTATTTTATTCATTTGACTTTTCTTTATTTGATCATTAGGAATATATTTGTGATAATTAGGCTAGATTTCTCTATTTTTATTTTTTTTAATTTTAGTATATATTAGTCATTGTTAGGGGTTAAATTCATAGTGTTTTTAGTTGTTAATTGATGTCAATTTACCCCTATTTATTTGCTTGAATGTTTAAAATATGTTTAAAATTTTTTAATTTGCAATTGGATGTGAACAATGGAGATGCAAAAAGATCACAAAAGAATCCCAAATAACACACATTAATGATAGGTGGAGTAGCCCGCCATTTAAGCCTCTAGATGCTCATTGAAGGATAAAAAAAAAGAGGAGTAAAACAACGGCTCATTAATCATTAAATGGCGTTGTTGTACGCATAGTCAAGCACTATTTAATGCTGATAAATAGGAATACAAAGGGGGGCCGCCGACCTTCAACGACGCCATTAGATGCATAGTTAGCCCGACGTTATAGGTCTGCAGATGAGTGTTCAGGCTTGTTTGTTTCTTCAAAAGTAGTAAATTTTTCCCTATATAAGCAGGACATCTCTAGAGCTAAAGGCAATAGATAGGAGTAGATCTTAGGACTTTTTAGCTTTGTTTTACATTTTAAACACTTGTTTAATTATTGTTTTTAGATTACTTGGTTTTTAGGTTGTATTTATTTAGTTTTTCCATTTCAATTGGTTGTATTTGAGTTTTCAAGTTATGTGAAGTTGTACATATGTGATTTAGAGCTAGAACACCATATGGGGATATGATTTGGTGACCTCTAAACTCTTAATTTCGTGTATTATTGTTATTAATCAAAGTTATGTTTTAAGTTATATTTTATATTCTTTGATTAATATCTGTGTTTAATCTTAACGTTCAGTTTAACTAAGTTGTTAAATGTGGTTATAAATGATTAATTGTGATAATTAACTTTTAACGCATAATTAGTGAATTAATCTTTGTTTATTGAATGATTAATGCTTGTCCTGAATTGATCACTTAGGATATTGCAATTAGATAATCTAGGACCTGATAATCTCTGTTGGGGTTATTAGAAAAATCAATAAGTAACGTGGTTTAAATCAGTGAAATAATCAAGGACTTGGTTAATAATGAGGGTACTAATCTTGACTTAAGGAAATTTAGGATTAGACTTCCTAAACTTTAAGCCTGTTACCTAAGTTTGAAGCATAACCAAACTTCAGAATATTACCGATAGAGATAAGTTAGTGTCCTAACCATAATGCTACTTTGATTTAATAAAGACCCTAGATTAATTTTCACTAATCTTTAATTCAATTAAATCATCAACCACTGAAGCTTATCTAAACAATTTAGGAAAAGCAACCTTAAACTCTTTTGCAATTGATTGGAAGTTTTCTAACCTTTCTATGTTAGTTTTGTAATTTTATTTTAATCTCTTAATTTTGAAAACCATAATTCTTCAGATAATTGTAATATGATTGACCTAATACTTACAATCACACACACACTTCCTCGTGGGATTGATACTTGGATCCACTATATTACTTATTGCGGCTGGTGTGCTTACTAAAGAGTTAATCTTAAATAAACTATAATTTTATGCTTTAAAAGATACATTCATTTAAGTTAATTTTGTGTAAGGTTGACTGCAATCAAGTTTTCGACTCGTGGTCGGGGAAGGGTAATTGCAATATTAGGAATATATCGTCGTCAATTACTCTAGAGTTTTTGTTGTTGTTTGCATTGTTTTCTTTATTGTGTTCTGTGTTTGTTTTGTTTTTTATTTATTAGTTTTTTCTTTGTTTTATTTTTGTTGTTTTCATCTTTGTTTGTGAGTTGGGACATCTTTTGGTAGCTTAATTGAGTTACCAAGAAGATGTTGAGGCAAAATTATCATTAGTTTGACAGCAAATGGTATGAGCCTGAAGTTTGAATTAATTGGGGTGATGACTGGACAAATAATTTTGAGAGCATTGAAACCTATACCCCTGATTTCAATGATTATCCTAATTACTCTTAGCTACATCAATCTTGTTTTGACCAACCATCACTTTTTCCTGATCAATAATTTTCTGAAAGCTTAGATACTTACACCTCTAGTTGGATGGATCACCTTGATTATTCGTAACTCAATAAGATTGTATTCATTTCCCATTTAGAAAATCCCTGTCAACCTATGCATGATCACAGAACCATGGAGAAAATTTTAGAATTAATTAGGAGAATTGACCATGTAGATCTAATTACACTATCAAGTGTGAGTGGTGAGACTGTATCAGCTTTAGGTGAATTAATTTATGACACTGTTAAGTTTGAGCATTCAATTCACGTTGGTGGAAATGAAGTTATAAAGTTTGAGGTACAGTATAGATTTCATAGGAGTTACAGCTTTTGATTAAGCAGAAGTTATATACCTAGAATTTTTACCAAGATGCTTTGTTCAAGGTAATCATTATGACTTCAGGACCCTACTAATTTGCATAGGAAGTTTTTTGAAATTGGTTTGTCATTATACAAGGGACGAGGATGAGAAGTAAAATGTTGGACTTAGGTTGAGATTGAAAATTCTCTAACCTTAAGGCCCAACTAAAAGACCTTAAAGAAGTACTTTTTGGGAGGCAACCCAACCATAAAAGTAGGATTTCATGTGCTTTCAATAAAATGGTGTGCTTTTAACATGCTATTGGCATGCTTTCTTTTGATGTTTTTTGGAATGTTTGTTTTTGGTTTTATGTGTTTTATTCTATTTTTGGTTTTTTGATATTTCTTCCTTAATCTTCAGATAGCTGCAATTCATATCAACGGAGAACTTTCACGATCACATTTTTATCCAGGTATATTCGTTTCCTTTCTCTCACTCTTTATACTTTACTTATAATTTATGAACATTGGGGACAATGTTCAATTTAAGTGTAGCGGAAGAATATGTCATTTGAGCACACTTAAGTATTTATTGTTTGATAGTATCAATTTATTAATTTATTAATAGTCTATAATTTGTGAAATTTTTTTTCCGATTTCATGCTTATTATTGTCAATGTTTTCTTTTGAATTTAATTATTTTGACAATTTGAAATGTTATATGATTAATTTTGACTGTTAATGACTAAATACCTTTGATTCATTTTATAATTTGGATAACGAATACCTGATAATTAGAATGATATTCCATGTATAAAATGCAACTTAGTGAGTAATTTTGTGACTTCTT
>JAOXYD010095333.1:0-11887 GCA_028565735.1 Pinacopodium congolense | reverse complement strand
CTAAATGCATTTCTTATATTAAAATTAACTCTCCTAGGATGATAGTTATGCATAAGAGAGTTATGAGAATGCGTCACGCCATTTTGTCTAACATGAGATTTAAATGCATTTCTAGGTCTTATATCTCTCAATGCTCTTCCTTGATGAAAGTTATACCTAGAATATGAATGAAACGTGTTTGATGGCCTAGAATGAGTATGTGACACATTCCTAGATGGATGAGCATACATATAAGGTGCTTGTGAATGAGTTGGCCTATTTTGCCTAAATGGCCTATCATGAGACCTAAACATATGCCTATCATTTTGTTGATGATATGGCCTCTTAAGATGTGATTCATATATGCCTTTAGCCTTAAGAATATTCTTGTAATGAGTATGCAAATGTAGAGACATAAGATAGCTATCATGAGGCCTAAATGTATGCATGTCCTTTCTTTAATGACAAACCTTCCTAGGATATGAATATGATCCATTTCTAGGATTATGCATATGCACATTTGAAACATGAGAGGATTTAAAACCTATTTTCCTACTATGGGTCCAAAATGAATCATTATAAGATGATTGTGCATTTCTAAAGAAATTATGCCTATTTTTGGTTACATGCACATTTTTGCTATCCTTTGACTTAGATGCGTATATGAATGCACGGTTGTTCTTCCTAGTATGCAATTTTGATGAAGATGCAACATTCTTAGAAGATGGCCAAGCATGAACTTTAGATGATGATGCATCATTATCAAATAAGAGTTTAGGAAAATTTTCATCTTGTAGATTCTTACCCTTAACAAAAATAGTTTTTGCATCATTTGAAACATTTACATCAACAAAACCTAAACCATGTTTATCATTAGAACTCTTTTGAGAACCCAACATGAAATCTAACTTTTCTTTGCCCTTTATATACGTAGACAATGATTCCTTAAGGGCTTTTACTTCCTTCTTTAAGGATTCATTTTCATGCATCAATTTCTTTTCATTATCATGCATGCCAACAACAACACTCTTAGAATCTAGTATGGCATTCATTTCATTTTTCAATATATCAATTTCTAATATGCATGCATTCTTAGATTATAACACATCAT
Source organism: Pinacopodium congolense (assembly GCA_028565735.1). Taxonomy (NCBI): domain Eukaryota; kingdom Viridiplantae; phylum Streptophyta; class Magnoliopsida; order Malpighiales; family Erythroxylaceae; genus Pinacopodium; species Pinacopodium congolense. The sequence continues at coordinate 10,797 of JAOXYD010095333.1, read as the reverse complement.
GCATTTCAATTTTCAACTTCTGATTCAAATGCAAACAATCATCCAATTCCTTTCTCAAACAATCATTCATTAATCTATCATTCTTAATCATATAATCATTTGAAACAACATTCACACTCTTATATTCTAAAGCATGTAAATCATTCTTTAATTTCTCATTCTCTACTCTAAAATTATTTAGTAACTTCTTGCATTCTCTATGCTTGGAAGAAATCTTGTTCCTTTTCACTTTTAAAGCTTTTTCAACTTCAACTAATTCATCAAATGATATTTCATCATATTCAACATTATTATCATCATCTTTTGAGTTAGAAAGTACCTCATTGCTTTCCTTTTGAACATTTGATGATGATGGAGCTTCTTCCATGAACACTAATAGGAATTCATTTTAAATTTCTTCTTCTTCTTTAGCTTCCTTCACTTCCTTGACTTCTTCTTCTTCTTCATTCCCTTTTACATAAATTTGTTCCAATCTACACCAAATCTCAAAAGCATATTTGTATATGGATACCTTAACAAAAACAAATCTTTCTAATGCATCATGAAGAATATGCATGACTTTTTCATTTAAAGAAAAAAAATTTTCATTTGAAAATCCATGAGGGCCATTTGAAATAAAATCCAACAAATAAAAATCTTGACCCATAAGAAAGAATTTCATTCTAATTTTCCATTGAAGAAAATTATTTCCATTAAAATTTGGTGGCCTATTAATTTTAAAACCCTCTTGACCAAAAAAATGTGCCATCTCTAATCTTTACTCACAATTTCGTTAGAAATTATGCAAATGTGAGATCTAGGCATTGATACCAATTGGTAGCCCTATGGCACATAAGAGGCGGGTGAATTGGGTGTTTAAAAATTCTTGCAGAATTAAAACACTTTAAACACCTTAGGCCAATTTAAGCAATATGAAATCTTTAAACCAAAATTCAACCTAAAAGAAAGACAAACTTTATGCCAAAATCAAGCAATAATAAAGTAAACACAAATGCACAAATATAAAAGAGTTAGGGAAGAGATGAACACAAAGATATATAGAGGTTCACCTACCCCAAAGATAGACTACGTCTTCTCTCCAACTACTTGTTGGGAATTCACTCACAACAATCTTGGATAAAGGCTAAGAGGAACCTTTACAACAATCTTGATTCAAGGCCAAGAGGAACCTTTACATAATCTTCTTCTAGGTCAAGAGGAACCTATCACAATCTTGATTACATCAAGAGGAACCCAATCCAATCTTATTCTAAGGTCAAGAAAAACCTATACAAAAATCTTGAATTCTAAGGTTAAGAGGAACCTACCAATCTTTCTTTTCACAAAGAGGGTGAAGAGTAACCTTTGCAACAATCTTTTTATGGCAAAGGGAAGCCTTACAACCACAACCACAATTTATAGATTTTATCCTACAAGGACAGCTCCTACACCAAGCTCCCTTGAGCTTCAAACCAAGCTTATATAATTTATGACACCCTTAATCAAAATCAACAAATGATAAGGGCTCAAATGCATCAAATGCAATATGGAATGTTTAATGCACAATTAAGGTCGAAACCAATCCAATTCACAATCAAAGATTAATGCAATTCAAATCTTGATTTTTACAGGCAAGAGTAATCTAACAACTCTATTTTAAATGGAAAAGAGAAGCCAATAAATTAACTAAAGTCAATCCCCCAATTTTAGTCACCTAAGCACACCTTCTATGGTGTTTCTCTAATGCACAATCAATAAAACCAATTCTGAATATTCTAGAGGCAAACCAAAATTATATCTAGCCTCCTAGAACTTCAATAGATCATAAAAAATTTAATTCAGTCAATAAAAACGTGATTATAGCATCAAACAATCAGATTTAATCCATATGAACACAAGCTGTCAAATATATATGCAGTCTTAAAGTTCCAGCCTACAAATACACGAATTTGATCAATGAAATGATCCAAATTAAATGCAACAAACCTACTACAACATCAACCTATTTTTCAACAATAAATCTCAGTAGCAAACACAATTTTTGCACATCAATTGAATGATCAAAATCAAGAACAAATTCAAAACTGTCAAACCTGGACAGTTTTCAGTAACCTGCAAAGATTAAGCTCAAACAAACAATATAATCACTTAACTATTGAAACAAAAATACTAGCACACTCCTAGGACCTTAAGAAAACTTAAAAAAATAAATTTTCACTTCCAGAAATTGATTAAAACTCAAAATCGAGGCCAACAAAAATGCTGCAGAGAAAATACGTCAGTTTGGACAGTTTTGAGCAGTCTGTGTTCTTTGAGCTCAAGCACACTATTTGAGTGTTTAAAAATTGAATTAAAAGATCCTATGCACTCCTGAACCTTAAGAAAAATGTGTATGATAATTTGGAATCAATAAAAATAGTTTTACAAGCTCAGATTTGAAGAACACAGAAGTTCAGAAAAGTTCAACCTAAACAGAGACAATTTTGGTATGTTGATCTTTGAAGGTTTGAAACAAATGATTTAATGAATCAAAAAATCAAGTAAAACCTTTTTGAGATTCGTACAGGTATAAACTAAATGAAAACACAAACTTTGCTACGCAGAAAACTGATTTAAGACATGCAAGTATAGATTGAATAAAAACTATACAGAAAACAAGGACAACTTTAAGAATTTGAGAGATTTGATCTTGTAATGTTATTTCTAGGGTATCTAAACTTGTTAGAAATGTTTAGGAAGGATATATATAGTGTTAGAAGAGGTGTAGAGTCATTAGGAAAAAAAACTAGCCGTTTGGGAGGTTAAAATGATGTTAAGTCCGAAAAGGGAAACTAGCCGTTGGAGTCTAACCCTTCAACGACACCCTCTGGGTAAATCAACGACGCCATTGTTCCAAGAACAGCCTGCTGTTGATGCTTTTGGATAGGGGGTAAATGTCCCTTCAACAGGGTGCCGTTATGCTACTGTTACCCATCTTTATACGTCTAAAAAAGCATGAAATACTTCAAACCAACTTCAAAACTTTCCAAACAATTTCCTAACATTAAACAAAACTTTAAACAAGTTTTAAAGCATAATTCAAGGCTGATTGAATCATCAAAACATTTAAATCAATTCACAACATAAGAATTGCCTTGATTATGAAAACTTTTCATTTTAAATAGCTTTAAAACCTTTTCAATCACTTCTTAAATCATAGATAAACCAAAATTCATAATCCAAAGATGTTCAAATACATTCAGATATACACAAACAACTTCAAGCAACAATTCAATTAACTTAAACACATCAAACACATTAAAACAATTCATGTTGCAAGCACATCAACAATTAGCCTATATGTCACCTAATTCAATTCCTAATATACCAAGGCCATCATCAAATCAAGTTAATCATTTAGCCTATATGACACCTAGTTCAATTCCTAAGATACTAAGGCTTTAATCAAATCAAGTTAATCATTAAAACCACAATTCAACTCTTATATTTCTATATGCAAATGAACATGCAAATGTGAGAGCCCTTTTCAAGCATTGATTAAGATCAAGTTTAGGACACTTACACTTTAAGCTCGTTTCCTAAACTCTTCCTAAACTACTTGATCTTCAAACTTCTCTTGATCTTCAAGCTTGATCATAACTTGAGCTTTATCATTTGACCTTTGATCTTCCAGGTCTTGATCATCTAATGCTTAAGCTCTTCATCATCTTCAAGATGGCTCTTCTACCTTAGGCTCCACAGATATGCTCTTACACAAAAACCTATCTTATAAAGCATGAAAGACATAAACATTAGTAAGAATAATGTTTTGTCATCATCAAAACATATGATTAGAACCACCTTGGTTCAACAAAGAGGAATAGAACCAATTTGAGTATTTAGAGCATCATGTTATGAGGTTCCACACCAAGTTTAAAGGCCTTATGGCAAGCCATGAAGAGTACATAAAGAAAGGAACAAGACAAGTTTAATTGAACATCAAATTTTGTACAGGTGAATTTGGTGATGCATTAGATACACTTTGGAGCTCAGATCATTCTGAAATTTTATGGAGTATAAGAAAATCATGTGGAAAATCTACAAACCAAATTTCATGGCTATTAGAGATGTATAGAAAGTGTTAGGGCGGAAAAGGCAAAGAGGGGTAGAAGTTGTTGATTTCTGGGACTTAAACGGAATTTATCAATCAACATTGTTTTTGTGATTTTGAGGGAAAAAGTCACCAAATTGCTCCCAAAAACATCCCCAAAGCCCTAGCAGCCATTTAAAACATATATAAGAAGCTCAAAAACATAAAGGAGAGAAGCCATAGCTATTTTCCTAAGTCATCATCTTGTTTTCTTAGCATCTATTCATGTTCTTAAGGTACTGTAGTTGAGTTTTGATTCTATTTTTATTTCTAGCATTTTAATTCAGTCTTTTAGCTACTATTCAACATTATTTATAGTTTTTTAATGATATCAAAGGTGTGTTTTCATTTTTTCCCAATACATATAGATTTAATGTTGAAGGATTTTGTGCTTAAATCTCTTGGATAATGTATGGGTTCTTAAGTATCTTTCAATAGATGGCTTTATTATCAATTTTCAACCTTTATTTTAGTTTTTTCGCATGGGTTCCTATTATTTCAAGTCTGTCTTTATTAATTACTAGCTTGTGCGGTGATTTATCTTATGGGTTTTCATTTGTTTTTTATGTTTTTGGTTAGTTTATGCTTGGTAGTTGAGATTATACATTTTCTTAGGTTCTAAATTGTTTAATTTCAGTTTTTTTTTTGATTTTGTGTGTTGAAATTTCTGTTTTTAATGTATTTAGTTTGGGTTTTATGAATTGGATTGTATTTTGTTGATTGTTAGTATAAAAACCTTGATTTTTCATTAGATTAAATGTTGAATCTTAATTTTCGTTACTTGTCTTATATTTTTCATCATATTTGTTTTGGATTTAATTTATTTTTTGTTATAATTAGTATGTGTGACTAAGTGTTTATGGTTATAAGGTATAAAATGGATGATAAGTAATTATTTGTGAGAATAAAATTGGTCATTTATTGAATTGGTACTTTTAGGCTTAGATTGGATTAGAACTTAAGTTTATTGTCAAAAATTAAGGATTATTCTTAGGTTTGATCACCCTTTTTATAATTCTTAATCAAAATTATAGGATTGAGCTTTTGATGTGTAATAGTCATTAGCAATTCCTGAAAATAGCAATAGACTAGTTGGATTTGTGGACAAACTTAACCAATTAGTCTTAGGTTCCAATCCTTTATGTTACATTTTCTGAGCTTGTGTGTAGGTGGCCTAAGTTAGTTGTTCCTTATTACATAATACTTCTTTGCTATTAAACTTCGAGAGCTTATTCTATGTTATAGCGGAGTTAGGAGTATTTCTAGAGCTTATTAGATTTACCTATCATAGAGGAACCTAGGATTTAAGAGCCTTTTTGGCTCCACAGGTTAACATCTTACTAGCACACCATTTGTTTAGATTCAAGGATTGATGATTGTCCCAGAATCTTGTTGACACATTCTACCTATTTCTTTAATATTTTATTAGTATTATCTTATTTTGCATTGTATTCATCTTATTAGTTTAGTTAGTTGCAGTTTAGTTTAATTAGATTTTATTACATCAGGGGGTTTTTGTTTTTATTTTCCTGTACAGCATTTAAAATATCATTTGCATCTTAACTCCTTGTAGTTTGACCTTAGCTCATTGTACTACATAGTAATTCTATTTATTTTTATTATTTGGTGGTTTAACAAGCTATCACTTTTTGAAACACTTTAGGGTAATTTTATGAATTCTCAATTTCAAAACCAATACTTCCTTAAAAATATATTTGAAAAATATATTTCTTGACAATATACAATATTGAAAGAGGACTCATAAAATCAATTAAATGATTGCAACAAGATCACAAATTAAATTTTTTTACTTAAAAAATGTCTAGCACACATACAATGTGTGACATTTGATAAAGTCACTTATATAACTTACTAAATCTTAAAACACTAAAAAAAATCAAGTCAATACAAACAAAAAGGTAATATTTGAATTAATGGACTATCAAGTATATTTTACCTTACACATATCAAATATTATTATGACTCTCTCTTCATCCTCCAATTCAAAGTTAGACACCCAAAGATCTATGAAAAAAATTCTTTAATTCAGTGTGTTATACCTTCTAAATAGGTTATACTAATGGATGGATCCCTCCATACCTATCCCTCCTAATTACGCTAAGAAATCGAGCTTGGAACTCTATTTTTAAGAAGTCACTAGCCATTCCAAATATTGGTCTTAAGTGCCTACATCCCCTACTTATGTCTTCAAAACAAATGTATAACCTCTTATTGTAGTAAAGAAGTTTCCAAAATTTCATGAAAACTATAGATCCTAGATTACTCAATTCCAATTCATTTACATAACCTTATAGCTTGTGATATTCATTCATAAAGTTCATTTCCCTCTCCTTTCTTAATTTTCTTTTTCTTGCTCGATACATGCTAAAGTTAACTAAAATGTTTAATTTGTCTCTACATCTTCAAAAATTTTAGCTATGGATATACTAGGATTTTTATGGAATTAAGTCCCTAAAAATGCCTTATAAAGAAAATGACACAAACCATTTTTGGTTTTTTAGTCATGAAAAAAATATTATCAAGTTTATATATCTTCAATTTGAAAATTTTTCCATCCTTTTCATATCCAACGTATGACCCTCATTGGCACTCATCAACACAACCAACATAGATCATATTGTTCTCACTCTTCTTTCATCTCTTACTAAAGCCTGTTTATACTGTATAATTTATAACATTTTTAAAAACTTTAGCATTAGCAACTTCCATAATAGTTGTCCATTATGTTACTACACCAGTTCATTAATTCCTACTACTTGTACTTGGACCTCGTGGTGCTTCCTTAGGCATCTCTTTGTCATTGGTGGGTTTAGTTTAGATTATTATAACTAATTATCAAATTAAGCAATTGAACATAAAATTTCTTAAAGCACTTCCAAATCAACTATTAAGACAAGTATACCGGTTAATAAGTAACAAAGTAAAGTATTTTTAAGACTCCAAAATGTCGAACCTACTGGGAAACAATGAAAGTACTAGGTCACTCAAATTACAATTATCTAGGGAGCTTAAGATTGTTGAATTAAAGGGTTAGAACTCCTAAATTAAACCTTAAAGCTCTCTAAGAATGCAAAGGTATCCAAATTGCTTTAAAGTTTACCAAAATTATTAATAAGCTAAGACTCATACTTTAAATGATTAAATTAAGTTATGGAAAGGATTGGAATAGCTAATCTGGGGTCTTCAATAATTCAAGACAAAGCTATGGTTAAGTCAATGCCTTATTTCTAACATTTCTATTCCATGGTTTGATCCATCTATAGATATAAGAATTAGGTATAAAGTTCTAGAAGTTATAATCCTAAAATCCATATTCTAATGCTAACACCCTTATAATTAATCAACTAATGATCAAGTATTAATTAAAATTATATTGATGACTAATTTTTCCAATGATTAAAGTGATTAGTCTTCTACTTAATCATCTATCATTTTTCTCTTAGGCGATCAAGTTAAGATAAGCTTTAAGCATTCAAAATAAATAAAGATTAACATCCAACATCTGATAAAAACTTAATCAATCTATTTAACAACATGTGCTTAGCTCAAATTCAGATTTAAACATCATATATAGCATAGAACAATCAGATTCAACTAGATTCAATAAGTTCTTGCACATATATGAACAAAGAGTGAGAAACAAGAAATTATAGGGTTTAGATTGAACCAAATGATGCTCCAAAGTGTCTGACCACCTTCAATCACATTTATAAACTCCTGAAATCATTAAAAACAACCTAAAATAAACAAATATAAATCTAGAAAAGAAAATAGAAAAGAAAACATAACCTAGAGAAAGAAAAGAGAAAAACTAAGCTAGATCTAAGTTTTTTGCTACTAAAACTATGTTAGAGTTATCTGAATTTCATCTCTAAAGCGTTATCTATATGTTAGCTATAGGTTAGAAGCAAGTGGAGCAAGTTGCAGTCAATTGTAAGGAAGAGCCAGATGGAAATGTCTCGACAGGTACCTAAATGACACTTGAATTTAAGTTAAACGACATTTTTATAGTCTTACCTTTTAGGTCTCTATATTGAGTTCAACAACGACTTTTCATAGTTAACAACAGATTAACTATATAGCCATTTTTCTCAAGAATTTTTATTGCATTTTCTATATTTTCTCACCATTTAAGCTTCAATCTATAGTGCACATAAATCCAGAAGATAATCAAACACCTAAACATCAATTTGGGTAAAATATGCATCAAATTACAATGAAGAACACTATAAATAATGCATATAACAACTCTCCCACACTTAATCATTTGCTTTTCCTCAAGCAAATCAATCCATCCTCAGTCTTAAAATAGCATATAAGCATAGGAAAACTTCTTTAAGAGATCAAACAACATCATTGGAAAGATTTCCTTAGGTTTTCAAGCATAATGAACCAAGAGGATGTTATATAACCTATTAAGCCCAAATTTAAATTACTTCATACTTCTTCAAATGCAACCAAAATCACAACATTGAATTCCATATGCAAAATGAATAGTGTCAAGGAAAAATGTATCCTTTATCAAACTACCAGGCATCACTTATTCATTAAAAACAAAATTAAACAAAAAAAAGTGAGCATTTTAAATCTTGGTTAAGAATCAATCTTTTTATATGTAAGTAAATCTTTTGTTGTGAGCACCCTGGTCACTCAACCAAGTCACATCATATAAATTGGCTATTAATGCCACTCTTTAACTTGACCAATTGATTTGAAGTCAGTTGAGTGAATAAAACTTATTCACATATTCAAATTTTATGTTCTTTTCTTTAATTTTTCATTTCTTTCACTTTTTTCATTTTTCATTTCAATAAGATGATAATATAGTCTAAACAAAAGCACATTTTTCTTTAGAAATATGAATTTTAAACATGGAATCTCGTAATGATCATAAGGTCTCACTATCTAAATCATGAGGCAATTTAAAATGGTTTGATCTTTGACATTTGTAAACAATCATATAGCATCTTAAAAGGCATAATAAGTAAAAAATAGGAAAAATTTCCAATGATATGCATCAAAATCGAAAAAAGTTTCCATAAATTATAGGTTATTTTTAAAAAGGTGATAAAATGGCATGCTTTAAGACAAGATAAGTATAAGTTTGGTATCAGTTAATCCCTACCTTACATTGAAATTGAACATTGTCTTCAATGTTTATGAAACAACAATAAATCACATAAATGGGAGAAAATGGAACAGAAAAAAACACACATAAAAAATGATAATATCACACGAAAATCCGTTAGGGTGTTCAATTAAACTTGCTCCTTAATTTTAGCACCTGAAATGCCATAGAAAAATGTCAAAGTACCAACAACAAGATAAATGGAAGCCATGCTCTGTTAAAGAAAATAGTATAAAAGAAAAGCAAGGAACATAAAAATGAAACAAAAAAAAGCATACCAAACTGAAGAAAGTACACTGAAGCATAATAAATCCTACTTCTATGGTTGGGTTGCAACTTAAAAAGTGCTTTTTAAGGTCTTTTAGTAGGACCTTATGGTTAGAGAACTTTAAGTCTCTTGGTCTAGAATCTAACAACTTTACTTCATCATTTTTGGAACAATAATAGGCCAAAATTTGAAAGTTGCTTAAAGAATTTAAAGGAATCTAAAAAATTGGAATCTTGATGGAACACCAATCATAACTTTTAAAATACCATGTCTGGCCTATAATTGAAAGCACAAACACCATTGAAATCAATAACCTAAATTGCTTCCTTAGATTCTAAAATTTCCTTAACCTCACTCTTCTTAACAATTTCATCAAAATTTTCACATTCAAGAACCTTAATAATATGGTCTTCAACCTTAGGATCATCCTTAACACCAATGAAATCGACATACTCATCATCGAATTGATCATTGAACATGAATCCTAAAATACTTTCACCACTTTCTAAAACTTCATCATGCTATTCAATTTCATCATTTCATTCCATTCGATAAAATTCACAACATAATGCTCATAATTAATGGGTCATCATCACTATCCATATAAAAAAATCTCAACACATCTTGTTCTAATGGAATATTTTCATGTAGTTTAGTTGGAATATTAGGTTGTTTGACTGATTTGATTAACAACTCTTTCTAATTAGGATAAGAAACTTCTAACTAGTCTACTATGGACTAATTTCTAGTTAGATGCTCATCCAATTAAGATAAATCAGTAAATGGGAGATGCAATTTTTGAAATAACTTTGAACATCTCATAAATCGAGCATCTAATGCCTGTGGATATGGAATCCTAGGTTAGTAAGGTTGGATATTTTGATCAACAAATAACCTAGTTTTTAAATTCATTTTCTTCTTTTCTACATTCCATCACTTCCTCTTTACTATTTTCTACACTTATTTCCTCCATTTCTTAATTACTGTAAATAGTGATGGCCATAACATGCTCTTTAGAGGTAGGTTCAGGCGTGGAAGGTAAGTGTTGCGTTGGTTAGGTGACTTTAAAATTGATGGTTGTTCGAAACAATTTTTGCTTTAAAACCAACGTATTTTTAAGGCAAGTGCACCTATCGAAAAAGTAATAAAGCGGAGTAAAATTTAAGCTCCGAGTGTCGAACCCACAGGGAATTGCTTACTTAACTACTTGGTTGATTGGATTACAATTATTTAGGAAAATCCAAGTAAATTTGATTAAAAATTATAAAAAGG
>JAOXYD010095322.1:0-11888 GCA_028565735.1 Pinacopodium congolense | reverse complement strand
ATTGGTATCAATAAGTTGTTTTTCAATAACTTATGATGTTTGTAAACAAGTGGTATCTTATTTTGAAAAATGGGTTTTTAACGATAAAAATAATTGGTATCAATTTTTTTATTTCCAAAAATTGGTATCAAGTTTTTATCCTCTAACATTTGGTATCATATTTTTCAACAATTGGTATAGAAAAGTCTCCTTTTCGGCATATTTGGTTTCAAGCATTTAATTTTTTTTAGTTTAATCACTTTTTAACAACATTTAGTATCTATGTTAATGATTATTTGATTGTAACCTTTTTTATGAGATTTGGTTATTTTTGTCCTTCTTCTGAATATGTGTGTTATGATATTTTGAAGGATATCTTGGTATGTTTTATTAAAGGGGAGCATTGGTTTAAAATATATTTTTAAGAGAGGATTAGTGTATCCTGTTTTTATGCTCCGGGCTTATTGGTATCAAACGTTTATAAAAAGGGGGAGAATGGTAGATATTATATGTATTTATGACTAGAATTTAAGTTTTACGTCTTTTTGTAATTTGACGTATACTTTTGATGATCACAAAAGGGGGGAGAGTGGTATATGTAATATTAGTAACTTTGTGTTAATATTGTGTTTATTTTATTTGCATATGATTTGCTTATACGTGTTGATTAATTTGGTTGTATAGCTTGTTATATGCTTCTAATATCACATGATTTTTGTCATCATAAAAAATGGAGAGATTGTTAAACCAAGGGTTGATTCCACTTTTGTTTTAATAATGACAAAGTGTTTCTCCTAATATGTTTGAAGAGTTTGGTGTGTTTACTTAGATAGGTGTATTGAAAAGTATTTGGAGTGTATATGATGAATAAGTAAATAAGTGAGTAATTCAATGAAATTTATATGACTTGTGCAAGCCATGAAATAATGTTTTAGTTAAAGGTTGAATAAATAAATAAATTAGTATTATTAATGATTTGGTAAATTAGATGAATTGATTATGTTAAGTTTGAATAATTATGTAAAATATGTTACGATTTGATTAGCATTGTTTTATTTGTGTTGAGATGGGTCAAGAATTGAATTGGGTTAAGTTTGGATTGATTGGTTGAGATTGGGCCAAAGTTGTGCTGACCGAGAAGAGGTAAGTCAATCGAATAGATAGATCGGTTGAACAAATGAAGAAATTGAAGAGGTTGGTCGTTCGAATGCACACTAGTTGACTGAATACACTTGCTGAAGAGAGCACCAGCCGATAGAAAGAAGATTGATCGACCAAACCTTGGAACCAGTCGACCGAATGAAAATGATTATGCAGAAGACTATTAGGATTGATCATATTATACAACGGTCACAAGAATCATGCAATGGTCAAAAGAATTAAATGAGAAGAACATTGGGCAACGACTAATTGGCCTTGAAAATAGTATAGATATATGTGTTTTGTGTTGTTTATGTATCCAAGAAGTTTTGAAAGTGTTTATGCATTATTCTTGAGTGTTCGTGAGTGTTTATTAGCTTTTGGTGAAGTTTTGGTTGGATATTTTGCGAGGGTTATTCTTAGGCCATAAAAAGAAGAGTGTTGTGGGGTTATTTTGAAGCCTTAAAAAAGAAGAGTGATAGGTTATTCCTTAACCTTAAAAGGGAGGGTTGTGAGGTTATTCTTTAGCCTTAAAAGAGGTAGTGAAAAGTTATTTTTTAGCCTTCAAAAAGGATTATATTGTGCACTTTGTACTCCTAATTGATTGCAATAAGAGCAAAAATCTCAACAGTGGTGTTGGGGATTAAATGTAGGGTAAGTGGACTGCTTCAAACCAGAATAAATCCATTGTATCTCTTCTTCCCTTTTCTCTTTTATTTTTATGTATTTATATTACATTCTTTTATTTACTTTTTAATTCAATTAATTAAGAATTGTTTATCTTTCACTTTTAATTAAATTTGTGAAACACTTAGGATTAATAATATAGAAGAAATTTTTAAGAGCCTAATTCACCCCTCTCTTAGGTGTCATATATGGCTAACAAATATAAATGCATATTGATTGAATCAAAATTGAATTTAGGTAGAATTAGATATTCAGAGTTGAAAATTTTCAATTTTAGGTGAAATTGTATTATAGTTTTCCAAATTAAATGTATATTTATGTAATTAGATGTATAATTGAGGTAATGGTATCATCAATCATATTTGATTTAGTTGAATTTGAATTTTCCCATTTTAGGATTACAAAATTGTGAATTTTTTAAATTTATGTGAAATTGTGTTATTTTTTTCCAAATTGAATGTATATTCACATAATTAGATGTATGATTAAACTAATAAAACCATTAATTACATTTTATTTGGTTGAACTTGAATTTCCCCAATTTAAACATATAGAAATAGGAGATTTTTCAATTTTAGGTGAAATTATGTTATTTGATTTGAAAATGAATGTATATTTATGTAATTAGATGTATGATTGACCTAATAGAATCATCAATTACATTTTATTTGGTTGAATTTGAAATTTTTCCTACTTAAGAATATAGAAATTAGGAAATTTTCAATTTTAGGTAAAATTGTGTTATGATTATTTTGAATGTATATTCATGTAATAAGATGTATAATTGATCTAAAAGAATCATTAATTTTATGTATATAATGACTTTTGCTTATTTATTAAGTGCAATTAGTTTTTTATGCTTAATACTTTAATTAGTTGCATTGATTTTTATAGGAAAATTCAAGGTAGTTTAACTTTAAGTACTATTAGTGATACATTAGTTCCTTCCGAGAGAATTGATGATCTAGCATGGGCTCATGATAGTCTGGTTTCTAGCTCGATAATCTAGATTATATGTTTGTATTGTATCAAGACTTTAAAAGGTGGATAAGTCATAAGATTGAAGAGACATTTGCTTGGAAAAAAGGATGACATGAAATCTTGTAAGAAGATTCCTCATGACGTGAAGTGACTGATAGAAACTTTAATTGAAGATTATTAGTCATAAAAAGATAGGAGAGCTAGATTAAGTTTCAACATTAATAGTGACAGTTCATTTTACAGTGGTGGTGGACTTGATGTTGGTAGTCTTGATGTTGGAGGATCTTCTATCCCTTCTACTTAGCAAGATGGGAGTGATTTAAGCAATGGTGAGGTTGGACAAAAAAGAAAGAAGTCATTTGTTATGTTTTAAACAATTTGTTGCTATAAGAATAACTCTAAGAGCTTAGTATTCTATTCATGCCATTATGTAAACAAGGAAAGCCAATGATTAAGTAGATATGATTGTGGTTGGATGGTGATATGTTATAGTTGTGATATTTCATGCTGCTTAGTCACATTATTATTAGCCTATGATAAATTTCATTGCCTCATATGGTTCCAGCTATAAGGTAAACTTCTTGCTAATTATGTTGCTGAAATGAGAAACTATTTACAAGAGCAAAGGATGATATGAGTTATTTATGGGTGTTCAATCATATATAATAGTTGGAAAAATAAGAGACAGGAGCGAATCATTAACTTTTAAGTTTATTATGCTAAAAAGATAAATTATTAAAATTAGTTTATGCATCTGGCATAACTAGGAATATAGATACTTTGGTTTAGCTTTTTCATAAAGTTGTTTAAGAAGTTGGGATTGAAAATATTGTTCAATTCATCACTAATAATGATGTAGCATATAAAGTTGAGGGGAAGAGATTATGGAATACATGTAACTTTTTTATTTTGGCCTCCACGTGATGCTTATTATATTGATTTGATGATAGAAGATGTTCAATATTTTTCTATGATAAAGGAGATTGTGCTGAAGGTAAAATAGGTGACCAGATTTATTTATAATAATGCATAGGTGTTGAATTTAAAGAAGAGAGAGTTTGCTAATGGAAGCAACTTTTGTTATCCTATAGGTAATAGATTTAGTACCAATTTTTTATCACCACAAAGTTTTATAATGATGAAGAAGGAGTTGAGACAAATGATGATTAGTGATAGGTAGCTAACTTCTCAGTATGTTTGTTCCAATACTGGATTGGAGGTCACTTTTATTATACTTAAGGATAAAAAGTTTTTGTCCAACTGTTAGTTTATAATCAGAGTTTGTGAACCTTCAATTATAGTGCTTCACTTGTTAGATAGTGATGATAAGCCCGTGATGGGATATTTTTATGGTTCCATGAAGAAGGAGAAGGAAGATATAAAATCCAATTTGAAGAACTGATCTTCTCTATACAGACCTTATCTTTCTATAGTTAATTACATATGGAAAAAATAGCTATAATCTCCTTTGTTTACTATAGGGTCATTCTTTAATCTAAGTATCTACTTTAAATACAATTTTATGAAGAGGGATAAGATTCTCTTTACTTTCTTATAGTTGCTTGGTGGGACTAGTTTGATAGTGATCTTCCAGAATTGTAAAGGTTTGTAATTCATATTTTGAGTTAATATGTGAGTACGAGTGGATGTAAAAGGAATTGGAGCACATTCGAGTTCATCCACTCCAAGAAGAGGAATAGATTAGAGTATACGAGGTTGAATGATTTGGTATGTTCGAAATATAATTTGAAGCTCTGAAAGAAATATGTTCTTTTGTTATTATCAATATTATGTTGAATATAATTTCTATAATTTAGTTGGTGATTGAATTTTAATTGTTTATTAAAACTCTAAGTAGAACAACTAGTTCTTTCTTCTTTAGATCATATTTATATTTTGGTGGATTGGGTTTTTAAAGAGTCAAGTATTTTGGATAAAAGTGACTTGGAAGGAGATCCTGGTTAAGAGGGTATTGACATGTCATTTGGTATGATTAGATTGTATAGTAGTGATGACCAGTCTCCTCTCAATGATGAAGGCTTTGTATTAAATGCTAGGTGGATCTAGTTTGATTTTAGCGGATATCATCTTGAAGAATGAAGATTAATGTATTTTTAGGTTTTTCTCCTTTTTTGTGTTTATATTTTATGTATATGTTAAATTTTATATATGATAACTATTAACATTTTTGTTTTAATATTAATTTATGTTTTATGGATTTCGTATAATGGATAATGATCTTAGTTGTAGAACTTATTATTCTATATATTGTTCTTATTATATGATATTTAGATATAGTTGATTATAGATTGATGATTAGAGATTATTACTTGACGATGTTATGATTTATTGATTTTCAGTAATGTGATTTGTTGTATTTTGATGCTCCCTTTTTTATTTTATTATGATCATGTTAATATTTATTTTAGAAATAGATGAAAATTAAAATTAATATAAATGAAGAAAATAGTTGTATGTTGTATATTATTACTATTTTATTATGTTTTAATGTATTTATATTAAGTTATAATAGTTTGATGTTTTTAATTATATTAAGTTAGGTTGTGATTATTTGAAAAATATGTGAACATTCATATTGATAGGTATGAAAATTTTTTAATATTTATTTTATTAATTAAATGTTTGAGATAGGTTGAAATTATGTTTATAAGAAATGCAAAATATATACAGACACCATTTTGTAAATTTTATAAAATTCAAGAACTATTTTAGAATTTTAAAAAATTGACCAATATCGGTATCGATATTAACTTGTGTTAGTGTAATGTCATTCCAAAGCGAAATGTATGGCATTGGTTTTCACAACATCAGTTTTCATAACATTAGGTTGAAATGACGGTCAACTTAATGCACATGAACATGTAGCACTATTGATGTTGCTGCTCCTCCTTTTGTTGGCATATACATTATTTACCTTTTATTCACTTAAATAAATTAATGCCAAATCGACCACTTTTGAATCTTTTAATCCTATTCTTTCTCTTTTTTCTTATTACCTAGTAGCCACTACCACTGTCAACACCCTCCTGACTTCTACTATTGTTTCGGTTTGATTTTCATCTTTAGCCATTTTATTTCTAACAAATCTATCATTTTGCGAGTTGCGAATATCATCCTATCATGAACTACCTACCTGTAACTATTTTACGATAAAGCTGAAGATGGGAGTATGAAGCTACTCTTAATTTTCTACTATCACAATATTTCTTAAACTAAGGGAAAGTTCTAATATTGATTTTCATGATAAGAAAGTATGAGTGTTAGTAATGGTATAAGTTTCTTTTGTAAGATTCAAAAAGTTTGAGTTTGGAGGCCAAAATTTAAGATAATGGAAGAAAAAAATGTGGTAGCTCCAAGAAATTTTTTTTATAGTTTAGAACGTATTTATAAGTTTCATTTGAAGTTTAATTCATCAAAGGGCTCTAAATTAATATTTATGCTTTTATAATTTTTCAAAAGATACATAAAAATTTCATCATTTAGATTAATTTTGATGTTTGAAGCTATTGAGTCAATTTTAACTTTGATACATCTTTGAATTGTACTTTAAAATATTTGATGCTAGGAAAATGTTTAGATAGTTTTGGAATTAATGTGCATCATCTTTGTGAATTTTCTAGCATTTTAACGATGGGCTATCAACAATGGTTGTATTTGATTAACAAAACTATTGTAGTTTAGTGATTGCAATGGTGGTTTATCTAGAAGATTAAAGATGCCATTGATAAACCCAAAAATTGTCGGTTGGTTATGTCTAATGACTAGTTTTCTAAAAACTGTTAATGAAGAGCCATACATTCGCTTTAAACATGTAAATGATCAAAGAATGCCTAAAATAGAGGAGGAGCGGAACTTAGAAGATGAGAAATTAGTTTCATTAAATAGTAAAGCCATTCATATATTTATTTTGTGAATCTAATAGGAATGAAATCAATAGGGTTTTTATGTGTGAAATAGCTTATGACATTTTGCATATATTAGCCATTACTCATAAAGGTACTAAACAAGTGAAAGAAAGAAAGGTGTTCATGCTTACTCATCAATATGAGTTATTTTTCTTGCATCATGATGAATGCAGTGCTGACATTTATACTAGATTCATTAATATCATAAGTGTCTTAAAAGGTCTAGGAAAATTATATTAAAATGTTGAACTTGTTCACAAAATTGTAAGATCCTTAGGAAGGGAAGCAAAGGTCACATCCAACTAAGAAGAAAAAAATCTTAATATTTTACCTTTAGATTAATTGATAAGTTCTTTGCCCACTCATGGAATGAGGATAGAGGACACCAAAGTAAAGGAGGAGGAGACCACTTCAAGAAGTTGAACTTGGTATTTAAAGCCAGGAAAGAGGATTCAAGTGATGAAGAGAGCAGTTCAAATGATAGTGACAATAATATAGTTCTTCTCACTAGGAGGTTTAAGAAGATAATTAAGAAGAAAGATTTCACTAAGAGAAGAGAGTAAGGTAAGAGTGATTATAAGAGAAAGCAATCTTCTAATGTTAATTGTTTTTAATGTAAGAAACTAAGTTATTTAAAAAATCAATACCCTCTCCTCAAAGAAAATGAGAAAGAAGAAAGAAGTGACAAGAAGTTTACAAAAGGAGAAGGAGAAGAAAGAGAAGAATTTAAGGAAAGATTTGAAGGCCATATTGTAGGAGACATCAAATTAGATCAAAAATTAGAAAAATGAAGAGTAAGTTCAAAACTTTTGTCTCATGACTTTGGAAGATGAAGTTATGTTAATGAGGAATTAAACTGTGATGATTTGGTTAGATGCTTAGAATGTATAACTTTGAGAAGGAAGAAAATATTTTCAAAATAAAAAATACAATAAATTCATGAATAGACTTAAGTTAGAGAATGATATGTTTAGAAATTATTTTCATAACTTAGAAGCTAAAAGTGTGGTTGATGATGATGATGATGATAAAAAGAAAATTTTGTATGAGACTAAATCGTTAAAGGATGAGGTATAATCTTTAAAGGAACCATTAGAAAAGGTTACCAAAGGAAAGTAGAAGCTAGATAACATACTTAGAGTTTAAAAAGCTTCAAATTAGAGGCATGGCTTAGGCTTTACTCAAGGGAGTAAAAATCCTAATGCCAAGATTACTTTTGTTAAAGGTAAGAATTTGGACGAAGAATATACTCCTAAGTCCTCTTTGAGCAATATTTCATCCACATCTACTTCACAACCTAGAAAGCAAATGCATGTATTTATGCATTCATTTAGGCCTACATCAAGGGCATATGTGCATAAATCTAGAAATAGGCATAACTTCTTTCAAAATAAAAGAGTTAAAAATGATGCATATAGGCCATTTAGGAGTGATTTTCATCCAGCCCCAATTTATGCATAAAAAATGCAGTTGCATTCATATAGAAATGTTTATCATGCATATACTAGGCTAAGGAAAATATCTCATTCATATCCTAGGCCAAAACCATACCGAAAGAGACCATTTAGGAATGTTCCATCAAGTTTTGCATATAAGAATAATTTTAGGCCAAATGTGCATTTTCATAAAGTTACATATATATGTGATTATTATGGTAGAATTGCAATTTTAGGTAGTAAATTATATATGGATTATTTTTTACCATCTAGAATTGCAATTTTAGGTAGTAAATTGCATATGTAATTGTTGATGATTGTAATAAATTTATATCGGTTATGTTTCTTATTAGTAAGGATGAATATTTTAGATATTTTGTCAAAATTGCTAAAACAATTCAATTGGAAAAGGGCTATATTATTCTACAAAGTAGAAGTGATCATGATAGAGATTTTGATAATGATGCTTATTGTGAAGAAAATGACATTTAAAATTTTTTTTGAACTCCTAGGACCCCTTAACAAAATAGAGTTTTTGAGAGGAAGAATAGAACAATGCAAGAGATGGATAAAACCATGTTAAATGAGTATAATTTTCATAAATATTTGGGTGGAAGTCATTACATGTTCGATTTTCCTTTTTTAAACATTGTTTCAAGCTCTCAAACACAAAACCATCAAAGTTGTCCACCTATTGTGCTCTACATTGTTCCTTTTCGATTTTATTATTTTAAATAAATTTCTAAAAATTCAAGCTTGTTGTTTTCAGCTTTTTTAAATATTTAAGAGTTTCATTAATCATTTATTTGCATTTTTTTGGGTTCCATTTCGTTAGTTTCAAGCTCATATATTCATATGCAGTAAATTTGTTCAAAATTGTGTATTTCATTCTTTATACTCATATTTTAGTGTTTAGATTTGATTTTGGTGCTTTAAATTTATTACATTTAATTTTTTTATCCTTAAGAGTTTTACTGATCATATATATACATTTTTAGGGGCTTATTTTGTTATTTACAAGCATTCAAAGTCATATTCATTAAAACTATCCAAATTAAATGTTTTTCACTTTTCTTACTATCTTTCAATACATAAACACGTTTTTAATGCTTCATATTTATCATTTACAATTTTTTAGGCTATGAAGAGCATCATTGATCAATCATTTTATTTTTGAAAGCGTTAACGGCCTTTGTTTATTAAGCTTTTAGTGAAACACCTTTATAGATGTAGATTGTTACTTAATAACAGATTTCTTGGTTCTTTAGTTTGTTTGACCTTGTAAAGGCTCCTTTTTGCTTCAAAAAGAGTTTTTAAAGGTGGCCCTTTACATTCTATGAAAAAGATTGTAGTTTGTAAGGGTTATTCTTCACCGTAAGGAAAATGTGATTAGTGAGAATCTAATATTAAGTGTTAGGAGTAAACATAGGCCTAAGTGGTTTGGCTAAGCTACTATAAAAATAGATTATGTATCCTCTCAACCCCACACGCTTTATTATCACTTATTGTGCTGCTCTATTGTTGATTTAGTTATGATTGCATTGGAATAAATATTTTCATAATATTTTAGGTTGTATATTAGTTTAATGATTGCATATAGTTGGATTGGATTAGGCAGCTTAGTTTAATTAGTCTGGAAAAATTATAGAACAGTTTATTCTACCTCACTTGATTGCATTTTAAGGGTTACAATGTTTTTTTTTTCATGTTTACTAGTTTTCTCAAGGAAGCTTTTGGAAATTAGATGTATAAAAGAGGCACAAGTACTTGTTTAATCTATGAAAAAAAAGAAGAAAAAAAGATGGAAATTTAGAATTAAATTATATAATTGTTGAAATTTTTTGTTTTTATAGTAGGATATTTTAATTATCCTAATCATAGTATGATATTTTAATCTAAAGATAGTATTAATTATAAAAGATATTACAAGTATAGGATCTGAAAAAAAATACAACCATAGAATCTAGACAGTTATCATTGGCACCCTTTTAATTTGATGCTGGTTATTCAATCAACAATAATTTGTTAAACAAAAACTAATGTTGAGTATGAGGGATACATTTTATGAGAATATCAACAATTTGAAAATTTATAGAGACTTGAGGAAGAGTAATTAAACCATTGTTAAAAGGTTCTTGGATTGAGTGACAATCCAACTTAATATGTTTTTTTTTTCTCATGGAATACAAGATTTGTCACAATCTGAATAGCACTTATATTGTTAGCATTTATGACATAGCTTGATTTTCAACCTTAGTTGAGGATCTGGAAACTTTTCCTTGTTTTTAGTTGAGGATTTGGAAACTCTCCCTTGTTTTTCATACTTCTAAGAAATTAAGGCATTACTTAAATAGACACTCCAACGTGTAGTGGAACATCGCATATCAGGGAAACCAACCCAATCAGTATCACTATAGGTAGCAAGGTCAAGAGAAGAAGCAAATGGAAAAAAGAGCCCACGAGTAAGAATACGAAGAAGATAATAGACAATTCACTTGACAACAACCATATGTAAATGTCACAGTGATGTCATAAATTAACTATAATTGATATATATGGTTGAGTAATATCCAAGTAAATTGGGCTCCTAACTAGTTGTCAAAATAATGTTGGATCTTAGATAATATCACTGTCATTGTACCTATAATTGACATTGACTTCCATAGGAGTATCTACTATAGTAGAATCTTGTAAACCTATTAAGTGGATGATGTCATTAAGATACTTTTGTTGATTTAAAATGATTCCTTTACTGCTTTTGTAAATTTCACGTCCTAAAAATAAGTAAAAGAACCAAGGTCTTCATGTGAAAATAAATATGAAGAAAGGCTTTAAGTTGGTGAATCTCATAAATAACAGTGCTAGTAACAATGATGTTATCCATGTAAATAATTGAAAGAGTAATAGATTAAAAAGTCTTCTGGAAAAATAAATATTGATCGTACTAGCTTTGCAAAAAAGAGAGTTAAAGGAGTGTTTGTCGAAATTTCTCAAACAAAGCATGAGAGACTTGTTTTAACCCGTATAGTAAGTACTTCAAGCAAAAAACATCGTAGCATTAGAAGTAGTCAAACCTAGGGAGAATGCATGTAGATGCCTTCTTTAAGATCCCTATAAAGAAATATATTTTTCATATCCATCTGTTGGATAGGTTAATCATAAGAAGCAATAATGGAAATTTTCTTTGAATAATAGTCATTTTTACAATTGGAGCAAAAGTTTCCTCATAATCTATCTCATATTCTTGATTATTACTAAGAGCCATTAGTCGAGCCTTGTGCCAATCAAAATATCAATCAGATTTAAGTTTAATAGAAAATACACACTTACAGCCAATGGGAGTGATAAGATGATATATATGATACAATATCCCAAGTATTATTTTACTATAAGGCCTCCTACACAACTTGCTTTCAATAATCATGTTTTATAGCTTATGAGTAACAAATAGGAAAACTAATAGAGGACAATGTTGAAATTAAAGATGTGTGAATAATATCCTTTAATTAGAGATACTCTACATAATATCCCTCAATTATAGTAGGATATTCTAATAAAAAGATAGTATGTAATTACAAAAGATATTACAATTATAGGATTTGAAAAAAAATGACAAATATGGAATTTGGACACCTATTGCTGATAGTGGCTACTTACCCTAATGTATAAGGAGAGATATTTTTTTTCATTACCAGTGGCCACTTAAGTAGACATAGATATCTCATACTAATTTATTAGT
>JAOXYD010095301.1:0-11888 GCA_028565735.1 Pinacopodium congolense | reverse complement strand
ATAAGTCCGTTGGTTTTAAAAGTAAAAATCATTTCAAACAACCATCAATTTTAAAGTCACCTAACCAACGCAACAATGTGCATGCCCCGTCATAAATAGAGTTAACTTAAGGCATAAAATAGATAAGGAAACCTATGAGATTTTGAATGGAAAGAAACCCAAAATGTCATTTCAAAGTGTTTGGTTGTAAGTGTTACATTTTAAACACTAAAGATAGATTGAGTAAGTTTGATTCTAAAATAAAGGAAGGCATAATTTTAGGTTATTCATTATCTAGTAAAGCATATAGAGTTTTTAACAAAAGAGCCCATGTATAGAAAAATTGATGCATGTTATATTTGATGAGTCTAGCCCCCTTAAAAGAAAAGAATTTTTTGATAATGATGATATAGATTTATCTAAGAACTTAGAAAAACTGTCAACTAAAGATGAAGGACAAATATTTCAAGAGAAAATAGTTGAACCAAGTGAAGAAGGAAACGATAGAGAGCTACCAAGAGATTGGAGATTCAAGAAGGATCATCTACTCAATCAAATAATTGGTGATATTAAAAAAGGGGTAACCACTGGTTCTTATTTTAATTTATCACATCTTGCTTTTATTTCAAAGATTGAACCTAAGACAATAGAAGCAACCTTAGTTGATGAAAATTGGTTTTTAGCTATGAATAAGGAACTAAGTCAATTTGAAAGAACAAAGTTTGGAACTTGGTACCTAGGCCTAACAATCATCCTATAATAGGTACTAAATGGGTTTTTAAGAACAAACTAGATGAACAAGGAAACATAGTTCGGAACAAGGCAAGATTAGTTGCTAAGGGGTATAACCAAAAAGAAAGAATAGATTATGAAGAAACCTTTGACCCTGTTACTAGATTAGAATCCAATAGGCTTTTACTTACATTTACATTTCATATAGGTTTTAAAAAATTTTAAATGGATGTTAAAATTTCATTTTTGAATGGTTTATACAAGAAGAAGTTTATATTGAGCAACCCCTTAATTTTGAAAAACATGATGCACCCGATCACGTTTTTAAATTGTTTAAAGCTTTATAAATTTTTTCTTATAAATGGTTTTGAAAAAGGCAAAGTTGATAGTGCCTTATTATTAAGAAAGAAAAAAAGGATTTATTAATTGTTCAAATTTACGTGGATGATATTATTTTTGGTGCTATTAATGAATTACAATGTTAAGAGTTTGTTAAGTGTATGAGTAGGGAGTTTGAGATGAGCATGATGGGAGAGTTGAACTTCTTCCTCAAACTCCAAATCAAGCAATTGAAAGATGGTATATTAATAAACCAAGCCAAGTACACAAAAGAACTACTTAAACGATTTGGAATGGTTCAAACTAGGTCGTTGGCCACCTTGATGAGCACTTGAACAAAATTAAATAAAGATGAAGATGGTAAAGAAGTGGATATAAAGCAATATCAAGGTATGATTAGAAGTTTTTTATATTTAAATGCTAGTAAACCTAATATAATGTTTAGTATTTGTTTATGTGCTTGATTTTAATCATCACCTAGAAAATCACATTTATTAGTTGTTAAGCGCATTTTATGATATTTGAATGGTACATTGCATTTAGGTCTCTGGTATCCTAGAAGTGCTTATTCAGAGTTAATTGGACATTATGATGTTGATTATGCTGGAAGTTTGTTAGATAGAAAAAGAACATCTGGTGTATGTCATTTCTTAAGTAATGCCTTAGTTTCATAGTTTTGTGGAAAAAAAATTCTGTTGCATTGTCTATGAGTGAAGGTACATATGTAACCACTAGTAGTTATTACACTCAAAATTTTTAGCTTAGACAACAATTTAGGGATTATGGTTTGAACTTGGGTAAAATTCCTATAAGATATGATAAAATGAGGACCATTTTTTTGACAAAGAATCTCATTCGACATTCTAAAATTAAGCATATAGAAATTAGTTATCATTTTATTAGAGATCATGTTTAAAATGGTGACATTGAACTTAAGTTTGTTAACACTTTGCATCAATTAACATATATTTTTACTAAATCATTATGTGAAAAATGACTTTGCACGATTAAAAGGAAATAGGCATGATAGATGGCCTTTTTGTATGATGTGATTTATGTATACATGTTTGCATCCCTTATATGTGTTTTTGTTAATTCCAAAAAGGGGGAGAGGTGTGATATCATGTTTCATTTAGGGGGAGTGTGTGTGCTTTTATCAATTTTTACTTTTTGTGCAATTTTAAAGGGAGGTTGCACTTTGTTTGATTATTGAATTATTGTTTAATTCTAATAAGTTTAAGGGGAGTTTTATGAAAAGTATGGCACTTAAGTAGTATTTTACTTATGATTATTGAACTTAGTTTTTATAATATCACATGATTTTATCATCAACAAAAAGGGGGAGATTGTTGAACCAAGGGAGGTTCCACCTTATTTTGATGATGATAAAATAACTATTTTACTAATTGAAAATATGTTTGAGTATATTGGAAAATAAGTGTTTAAGCGATGAAGTTCAAATATATTTGGTTAAGGAGTCTTAGAGCTATAATAGAATTTATGGAGATCATGTATGAAGATTTAAGTCCTTGAAGAAGTTAATTAGTTTGACATAGTTTTATTTATTAATTTTTGTTGTAAGTTTTTATTTAATTTATTCTAGTTGTTTAAGATGCTCATTCTTGCATACTTACATTCATGATTTAAAAAATGCATGTAGGAGCATAATCAAGAGGACTTATTTGATTAATTAATGATTTTGTATGTGAAAAATCCTCTTATTGTATGAAATTGGTGAAAGTATAAATGTTAGAATGCTAGTAAGCTTAAATTTTAATTAAGGTTTTGTTTGATATTAATAAGTTAGAAATTGTGCATTTGTTTAATATTGCCTAACTGGAAATTGATTAAGTTTTTTTAGGGTTGATGTTTTAAGTCATTCGATCAAATATGTGGAAAGTAAGTATCGATTGACTAAATTATGTATAGGTCGACTGAATGGTTGTTTTTTCCATGAGGTCAATGGACCAAACTCTTTAATCCGTCGATCGAATGATACATATTACAGGGTGAAAGTATAGCAATGATCAGATTACACAACAATAAAAAGAAATTAATAATTATATTTGTTAGATAAAGAATTTATCTGTTAAACAATGACTAGTTGGTGTTAGTTGTAGTATAAATAGTCACAGGTTTTAATAGTTAAACAAAAATAACCATATAGAACCATCTTCTTAAGCTTTCTTGTGAGTATTTTGAGTATTTTAAGTGTTTTTGGTGTGTCTTGTGAAGTAGGGTAAGACTATTTTATGTGCATTCATTCAAGTATTATATGACCTAATTTTATACACCAAGTGTTCTTAAGTGAAGAATTCTTTCTAAGATTTTTCTTATAGTGAGCTTATTCTTTAGCCTAAGAAAAAGAAGAGGGAATGCTATTCTTGAACCATAAAAACAAAGTTGTATTGAAAATGTTGTAATTCGTGATTGCATTAGTAAAACCATCTCAACAAGTCGTGTTGGGAACTGGACCTAAGGGTAAGAGGACTGCTCCGAACTAGTATAAATCAGTGGTGTACTTCTTCTCTCTTCTCTTTATTTTTATGTACTTACTTTACTTTGTTTAATTTGATAATTTTGTTTAAAATATTTTTTAATTATTTACCAAATTTATTTGTGTTTTTGTAAGGAGTTTAAATCCTAATTTAACCCCCTCTTAAGTGTCATATAGGACTTGCAAAGATGATACTTAAACTCACTATCGATTATATTATTAGTTGATGGGTGTACACTTGCCTTAATTTTTAGCCTTGGAGAGCTATAAAAAAATCATGTCGATAATGCATCATGATCATGAAATATATTATCAATATTGATTTGATTGAAAATATTATGGATCTCTTATGTACTTCTCCTCATTAGTCTTTTAAATTTGTAATTTTATGTGAATGTAGTTGAATGTATTTCAGTTCTTCTTTTAATTGTTAGTAGAAGTTGTTTGAATAAGAACTTTAATTGCTATTTGTTATAACTTAAGAGTGTACACACCATATACAAGCATTATTCCACTGTCACTGTAAAAAATTAACTAAAATTTTAAAGATATTTACTAATTTTTATAGTATTAACTCAATTTCATTTTTTCCTAAGCTCTTTAGGCTTATGGTTTTCCAAAAGTTTTATTCTTGTTGTGAAAGAAAAATATATGCATCACACATTAAAAATAATAATAAAATAATTGACATAAATGCATGTTATGTGTTGTTATTTTGTGCCAAATGACTTTATATGTCCTAATGCTTTGATTTGTTAATCTTCATTTTGCGACGATATAAAAATAATTTTTTAGTTCCACCTAACGGCTCCTCAAAGGCCACACTAAATTAAGATTAAGTATTAAGAAAATAGACTAAAATAAAATAGATTGGATATCTTAAAAGTGTAATATTAAGTGCACATAGATTTCATAATACATTATTAATTCATTTAAATTACTTGCATGGTGTAAATTGGAGGGTAGGTGTCTTCAACTCTTATCAATAATATCAAAAAATGATTTAGATGGTGATAATTATGTTGAATAACCTAGGTAACTTTATCAATGGCTTTAATTTAAAAAAAGAATCAATTCTTGGTTTTTCACCACCATCTTCAAGGTTTAAAAGCTTTATAAGAGATTCAAATACTTTCTTGATGTCACTACCTTTAAAACACTTTCTATATATGATTTTTTTTACTTTATAAGTCGTACAAGAATTTTCTTTTCCTCACTTAGAATTTCTAAAGTCACATGTACTGAGCATATCACTTAAAACGTATTCTTGTCTAATGATTGATTCAATCTAGATAAATTGCTTTGTGAAACTCATTACTGTAAGTCAAATATACTTTCTCTCACCAATTCATTTTTTATAAAATGAACCAACATTTTAAAAATCGAATATGATATCAAATCGGTGAAAGGAGAGGTTTAAGATTTAGAGATTTAACTAGTATGAATCTATTGTAAAACTGGTATTGAATTGGTATAATGTAATAATATATATTATAAAATAAATAAACATATATTATAAAAATAAATATATGATTAAAATAGAAATGAAACATCAATATATATTAATGTGTAATTAATTACCAATAATTGTAAGTAAAATTTAATCTGATATAAAATATCAAAATAATAATAAAAATTCAAATTATATTTTTAAAGGAGATTGTATCTCATCTTCGTTAATAATTTCAAATAATCCAATATCATGTAGAGAGTCATAAACAACACTTTCATCCAAAGTACTTGTATTAATATATTTTGTTATAATTAAATAAATTATAGATTAATAATGTATAAAATTATTTAAAAAATAACTTATTATACTTTTAAAATAAAATAATAACTAAACTTTAGTAAATATGTCTAATTCATTCATCATGATAAGTACATTGTTTTTACAAATCACATTTTTAATTTCATTATAATTAAAATCAAGTGATGATTCTTCTTATTCTTCTTCGATATGAAAGTCAGTATAATATATATAATTAGATTATATGTTCTCTTCTTATTAAGTGTTCTGAATAAATAATAATAATAATAATAATAATAATAATAAAGAAATATTTATCATGTGGAGTATTATCATGGTTTCAACCTTGATAGTATTATAGTTTATTTTATTTACATTTTAATTATTGATATGCTTAAAGCGATTGTAATGATAAATTGTTTTAGAAAGTACATTTATAGATAACAATATTAATTCCAAGCCCCTATCACCTGCCATAGTAATAAAAAACATAGAAATGCCCTACCTTAAGAGAAGTAAGTCCATTGAGTAGTTGTCCACCTAAAACAAACTATAGTACTACAAGCTTGAAACCATGATAATTAGTTTATCCACCTAAAAAAAAACTATGGCACTCTAACCACGTGGAGAGGCACAAGAATTATTGGTCCCAAGTCGAAGGAGATGTGTGGTAAGGAGGAAAAGTTGTTCATCTTTCTTCTTTTCTCTCTAACAACATTTGGTTTTACTACTTGAACTTGGAAGAAATTGTAGGACAAGGTTTCAAACTTTGGAATTCTAACCCCTCAACAACCCCCTCATTTGTTTCTTTTGTGATTCCTAAGAAATGGGTTGATGTCTTCTCATTATTCTTTTTCTCTTGTGCTTGTTCTTCACCAAGGTTTTTGAGAAAAATATGTTGAACCTTCAAGTTTGAAGTTTTCATTTGAAAAGAAAAGGATGAATTTTGGTTGGTCTAGTTCATGGAATTCAAGTTCTATTATTTGGATTTTCTTTTTGAAGTGTGCTTAATTGTGCTCATTAACTCTTTGATGAAATGTTTGAAGCAAGATTAGAACCTCTGCTCAATTGTAAGTAATTGAGGGTTGAACCAATTAATAATAACCAGTTAAACATGTTGGTAAAACAAAAAGCCAACCGATTATTTTACTTAAAGGTTTTTGTATAAAATCAAATTAACAAACCGATTGGTTTCAGATCAAAGAGGAAGAAGGAGGCAGAAGAGCCAAATAGAAAGAAGAAGCCCAGAATCAAGGAGGGATAAAGAGAAGGAGGAGTTTCTTCCTCATCCTTACATCTGTTGCTTTTCATTCATATACATTATGGTTTTCATAATAATTACCCTAGATTTGAGAGGAAATTCCATGCCAATTGGGTTCATATTTGATTAATTATTGAATAAAATGTTGCTTTAAATGATTATTTATGTTTTGTTGGACTTTAGATGTACTTTTAAAGTTTGAATAGATGTGGAATCAATTTGAGGAGTTAGCATCAAGTTATGAAGTTTCAAATCAAATATCAAGGCCATAGGACATGCTATAAAAGTGCATTACGAGAAGAGTAAGAGAAGTTGAAACAAGTGACAACTCAACTATGGGTGACTTTGGTGTAAAATTAGATACACTGTTAGGGTTGGAATTATTATGGAATCAATTCAGAGAGAAATCTTGAGGTATTTGGTTTTCTATAAGCCTGAGAGTCACTAACAAGATCGTAAGGATGATTTCTAAGTCTTCTTAATAAGGATTTGAGCAAGATAGAAGGGGGAATTAGATCTATACATAAGGAAAATCACAGATTAAGATTGGTGTTCCAACAATAATCATAGAGGAATCAAAGGATTTAAGCACCATGAACATAAGCCTTTCTATCATATGCTTCTTTATGATTGTTGTTATTGTTTTATAAATGTTTATGACTTAATTCTCTTATAGGATTTTTTTAATGAACTTTAGAATTTAATATTCATTATTTTTTGATTTAACATTGACTTTCCATATTTATGTTGGATTTGTTTATGGATATCAATGACATAGGTTTTTAAATGTCATGTAAAAGTAAACTTTATTTCCAATTATATGATTATGTATGTTTAGATTAATAAATCGAATGTATACTTTAGATCAGTCCATAAACAATGCAGCTTGTATGGAGACCTAGAGATAGGTTTATATAAGAAAGAGAGACCTGTTTTTTAATTTATAAAATTGAATAAAATTACATAATTCGAGAGAGAGTATGATTTAACTTAAATAACTTATGGTCTAAAAAAATCTAGAAACATGTTGAATTAAGGTTGAACAATGAATATGAATTAATTTTTAAAGGGATTAATTACCTAGATCCCAACTTCATTACTACTTATTGATTCTTGTGATCTTGTCCTTAGATTTGTCTTTAGATATTTCATTTATTTTCATTATTCATTTAATTTATCATTCATCTTTGAGTTGGTTCGATAGTAAGGATAAGAATTCTTTAGTAATCACAGTCCTTGTGGATCAACAACTTGGACTCATAATAGCTATGCTACTTAGCGATAGGTACACTTGACTTATTGCGTGTTTAATATTATTCAATTATGATTTCTTGGTTTAATTTCATTTAAAACTTAAGCACACGTGCACACTATCAAGTTTTTGATGCCATTAATAAGGACTACTTTGATTTATTAGGACTTTTTAATATTTACTAGACTAACCATTTTTATTTTCTTTATTTTTATTTTTATGTTTATCACAAAATTTTTGTTTTCTTGATCTTATGTATAGAGTATTAAAGTGTAGGTAGTTGACATAATGGCTTGGAAAAATACTCAATATTGAGACTACCAGTGGTAAGAGGAAGAAGAAGTTTCAGTCGATGGGTAGAGGATAGATAGAATGGTTTTAATAACCATGTGAGTGGCACTTATAACTTGTAATAAACTAATTCAACCTATTTTGAGCAACCTCCATGGGGCTACTATCCGTTGAACCAATGGTTGGTTCCACCTTCATTTTGATGATGACAAAGTGTTTTTACTAATATGTTTGTAGAAGTTAGTTGTGTTTGTTAAGATGTTAAGATAGGTTTGATGAAAACAAGAGTTTGGTAAAGACATGAAGTGTTGAATGAGAAGCCCTTACTTAGAGTTTATGGACATATAGAGAGATTCTGCTAGGATAGATTAAGTAGTTGGAATCTTACACTAAAAGGTTGGGATGGTAGAAATGTGTCTAATCCCCAAGGACCTAAGTTAATATAGTTATCAAATCAAAATGATTTTCTTGTTTTATAGGTCACCAAGAGAAAGAGTAAATAATATGTAGATAGTAGATGTCTGAGGCATATGATCGATGACTCCTTCTAATTTATTTCACTTAAAAGTAAATATGGAGGATTTGTTGCATTTGGTGACGATACCAAAGGTAAGGTAAAGATGGAGGATTTGTCATATTTAGAGACAATATTATTGAATATTTAAGAAAAAGAGAAGGAAATATTTATATTATCAAATTAAATGATTTATCTAACCTTGTTATGAAGTGCTTATTTTTCATGAGTGAAGATGCATGGTTTTGGTATAAAAGGCTTGGACATGAAAATATAAAACGAATATCAAATCTCAACTCTATGTACCTTGTAGACGGGCTTTTAAGCATGACGATTGAAAAAGGTAGAGTTTGTAAAGCATGCTAGATGGGAAATCAAGTAAAAAACTACTTTAAAAGTAAGAAATTAGTAACCACTTCTAGACTTTTAGGACTACTTTATATGGATTTGTTTGAACCTACTAAATTTACTAGCTTAGGTGGCAAGTCTTAGATATTTGTGATTATTGTTATTTTTTATTACAGATGATTTCTCATAAATTTTTTGTTTGAATAAGGGTATTTTTTAGGATATTCCTTGACTAGTAAAGTCTGTGGAGTGTTTAGTAAGAGTAGTCTAGTCATTGAAAGAATCAATGCTTTTAACCTTCTTAAAAGCAAGAAAATGGTTGAAGATGATGATGTATGCTTGTCTAAAGACTTAGAGAACTTATTCATTGAAGAACATAGTCAAAATATCCCGCAAGAGCTAATTATTAAACCAAGTGAGAAAAAGAAGGATGAGGAGTTTTCTAAGGATTGAAAATATAAGAAGGATCATTCACTAGAGCAAATACTAGGTGATGTTCAACAAGTGATAACTACTCATTCTTATTTTAAAAATTTGACTCCTTTTGAATTTATCTTACATGTTGAACCAAGGGAGGTTCCGATCTTAGTTTTGATGATAATAAAACATAATTTTTACCAATGATTTGAGCTTATGATGTGAAATTCAAAGATAGGGTTATAAAGTGGATGATTCTATATGGTAAGCTTGAAGTTTGAAGGTTAAAATTGAAGCTATTAGAAGAATAAGTGATATGGCAACTTCAAAACCTTAGTTATATTGTTTCAAATGTGTTTGTAAGTTTTACTTAATTTTTGATTGATCTAAGTGCTTAGTTTTATCATTCATTGCATAAACCTTTTGAAAAGTTTCATAAATTTTCATTTTATTGGTAAATTTTTATTTTTAAAGTGTTTGAATCATTTTGAACATTATTAAAGTCTCCAATTATGTTTTAAATCTTTCTTGAAGTATTAATTATTGTTAGGAAAGTGTTTCAAAAGGTTTAGAATTGATTTGAGGTTTGTTTTGGGTTTTTTGAGCTATAAAGGATGATTTAATAGGAGTTAAACAATGCCTTGTATAGGGCCTATTTAACCCTTGCTCCCTAACAAGCTCAATGGCAGTCCTAGGACTTGCCATTGAGCTCCTAGACTCTAGGGACTAGTTTTAAGTTTCATGTTTAAATTTATTTTTGTCTCCTAAATAGCTAGTTTTGCTATCTAAGGTCTCTAAACCATTCTTAACCATATAAATACCATTTCTAAACATTTTTATCTCTTCATTTTGCACTATAAAAAAATTTACAAGATCAAAATCACTCAAACCCTAATGTTGTCATAGGTTTTTGTTGATTCTTGGTTTAATATTAACTCTCTCTACTTAAATCTATTTTTAAGGTTGTGAAATTGTTATTATTTGTTTGCTTAAGTGTTTAAGAGTTTGCTTGATCAAAGTTTTATGATTTAAGGTGCTTATTTTGATATATTAAAGCTTGAACTTATGCATATATATAATGCTTATCCTATTCTTATTTTAATCTTTATTCTTGCTATCTTAATCTATTTCTAAAATTATGAAATAATTTTTTTTCTATTTACTGGAGTGTTCTAAAGTTTGTTTAATATTTGTTTCGAATTTTTGGAAGGTTATTTCATCTATTTTAACTAAAATTTCTAGACATATCAAAACTATCACTAGTTTCTTCATTCTTGCTTTAATCGTGTATTTAGCTATTCAAATCAGTTTCTAGCATTTGTTTTTGCTATTCTTAGTTTTTTTTTAAGTGTTCAAGTGTCTGATAGATCAATTATGTGCATCATTAAGTGGTTATATTGAAATATTCAAGCTCATATACCTAGGGGAATTATAACTGTCTAGTTTGCATGTTCTAACATTTATTCACATATTTGGGCACTTTAATCCACATTTGTTTATTCTAATTATTGTAATTTGTTTGCATAAGTTCTAAAAAGATTCATTGATAATATAATTGAATTTTTAAAGGCTTATTTGTTTATTTAGGAGCAATTATATTCACACGCATCAAAGCTGTCTAGATTTGGTATTTTGTATATTTAATCCTATGATTAATCATATTTACACGTTTTTAGTGCATCAAAATTTCCATATTAAGCTTGTTTGAACTTTGAAGTGCATCATAGTTTAATCATATCATTTATTGAAAGCTAGAGCCCTTAGATTAGTTGAACTTCAAATGAAACACCTCTTAAGGTGTATTTGATTACTTGTAAGGGGATAATTGAATTTACTGGTTGGTTCATTTTATAAAGGCTCCTTTTTGTCATGAAAAAATTTGTCAAAATTTTACTCTTTACCTTTAACAAGAAGACTGTATCCTGTAAGGGTTTCTCTTCATCCTAGAAGAATATTGTAATTTTTTTGATTTGTTAGTGGAATTTCTAGCAAATAGTTAGAGAGAGGACGTAATTTATCTTTGGGATAGGCGAACTCCTATAATTTTTGGTGTCTCTTGCTTCCTTTGTCTCTTTAATTATTACTTGTTTTTTAGTTTGGCTATTGTTTTAATTTGTATCAAATTGGAATTTTCATTTCCATACCATATTAGATTTGATTTTTTATTGGTGATATGCATTTAGTTTAAACTAGTTTAGATGACTAGTGATGAACCAAAAGAGGTTCCACCTTATTTTGATGATGACAAAACAACTTTGCTACTGATATTCTTGTTTAAGTGTGTATAAGGATCAGTTGATTGGAGCATTTGACCTATAATGTTGGATTGTCTAGATAAAAGGACACATCGATCGTCCAAACTCTAGTGCTAAAGGGAGCATCAGCCGACTGAAGGAAGATCGGTGGACCAAACCATGAAGATCGGTCGATCGAATGAATGTTTTGAGGAGATCAACTGATCGAATAAAGATCAACCGACCGAATAAAGATTGATTGACTGAACGATGG
>JAOXYD010095280.1:0-11888 GCA_028565735.1 Pinacopodium congolense | reverse complement strand
TATGCATATTATGTAGGATTTATTGTGTTTCTCATCTTTACAGGTTAAGGTATTGATCTTCAACATTTGGTTTCTCTTTTGGGCTTTAACCTCTCTTAGAGTCCCTCTAGGTCTCTTATTCCCTGCATTCCTAGAAACTTCCATCATGGTGAGGACTCAGGGGGTAGCACTACTAGAGGTAGGAGATCCCAACCTATCGATAGTGATTACCTAGATGTGGATTCTAATCGATTCCAAGATTTTGCTACTAGGAAACTCTTCGACAATCATGTCATTTCTCCTTATCATCTAGACTTCTTTAAAGAGAATGGCCTTATCCAATATTTCCTTGACTAAGGGTGGGAGCCTATTTTCACTCTTTCAACTGAAACTTGTCCTATAGTTATCAAGTTGTTTTATTGTAACCTTAGACCAATAAAGGAGAATAATGAGTATATCATCGTATCTATAGTAGAAAATGTACCTATCCGTTTATCTCGAGACATTATAAATAACATTCTTATCATTCCTATTCCCCCCGAGTTCACTCATTATGATTGTATGCCTAAGCATTATACCTTCCACTCCTTAGAAAAGAGAGTTCAAACTATTTTTGAATTAGAAAGTGAGGAAGGTATTATTGAGAAATCAAAGGATATTAGTAGTTTGAGTGTTATCCCAAAGTTCCACCATCTTTTCATCAAGTACAACCTTATTTCTACTAATGGTCATTACAATAATCTAGGTTATGATAATCTCTTGTTTTTGTCCACTGTAATGCTTGGGGAAAGGATCCATTTAGGGGATTTCATCCTGCATAACATGATTCATTTTGCCTGGTGTAAGAAAAGAGGTTAACACATTCCCTATGCTTGGATTCTTAGTCACATCTTCCATTATTTTTACATCCTCTTATGGAAGATGACTTTGAGAATTATTCCATCTTTAACCAAAACTCCTTAAAGCGCATGAGATTCCAAATTGTTGATGGTCGCATTACTCAACCTCATTGTCGGGAGTAGCGCTCAGCTACACCAGTACTACATGATGATCCACCTCAGTGATTAGCCACTCCTATTCTCCATGAGGATCCTTATACTCTTATACTTCCAACTGATGATAGGGTTTTTGCACTTCATGGAGGAGATACTGAGCTTCTTAGTAATAGTAGACCTCTGACTGTATCGCTTCCATTAGCTAATGATGAGGAGACATCTGCACCTATTTGTGGCATCCCTACTATACCTCTACCTATTTACTCAGAGTCTAAGATTGTTGCCATCCATCACAAGCTCCTTTATGTGAGATGTCAGGTTGATGAGCATTCTATTGAGCTTCAGAAGCATTCTACTCTACTTCATGAACAGAATGCCTTATTACAAAAGATTCTATCCAGACTTCCTCCTCCGCCATCTTCAGACACTTAGCCCTTAAATCTTATTTATGTATTGATCCTTGTTACTACTTTTGATGATGAAATTTGACTTATTTATGATATTGACTCCTTATGGAGTCTTTTGGTTATATACTTCACATTTCTCTCTGCCATATCCACAATCAGTTGATAATTCATTATGGATGAGTGTTATGATTTCATCAAGCTTTTACCCTTTTGGTGATTTCAAAAAGGGGGAGATGAATATAATATTATATGTATCTGTATAGGATAATTGTTATATTGCTACATGTCCTAATATGTTTTACAAAGGAGAAGTAATATGCATATGTTGAGGAGGAGTAGTATGGATGAACTGATAACATTGCAATATATGTCTAAAAACTTGTTACACCGTGTTCTTGAAAATTTAGGGGGAGTTTATATCTTGTTTAAAGCCTATAATATCACTTGGTTTTGTTATCAGTAAAAAGGTGGAGATTGTTGAACCAAGGTTAGTTCCACCTTATTTTGGTAATGACAAAACAATCTTTGTTACTAATACTTGTGTTTTGAAAGACAGGTACAAAGTTAAAAGGTGATTAATTAAGGAGTTTTCAAGAAGAAAATGGAAAATAAATTGGAGATTCAAAGTTTGAAGAAGTTTTATCTTGTGATTTAATTATTGTAAACCTTGCCCGGTTTTATTTTGGTGTTTTATTAAAAGGCTTATAAATTGAACATTCATGCATACATTCTTAGAACATATAGGTACATAATTAAGAAGCTTTTTTGTTTGATGTTTTTCCTTTTGATGTTTGAGATTGATGTTTGGAAAGCATACGGCATTAGAAAAAAGAATTATATTAAACTCATAATGCATGTTTGGCCAATGCCTTATTCAGGTTTTTGGTTTTAGGTCGATCGATCAAATGAATTAGGTTGGTCAACTTAATGATTTGGGTCAATCAATTGAATGATAGATGAAGGTCTATCGGTCGACTGAACCATCACATTAGTCGACCAAATATAGCGAATGTTGCTGATAAATAGATGTCTGATGAGATTGTACAACAGACAAAATCTTTAAGTGTTAGAACGTTACTTTTTTCCCTAAAGAGGGTCAAGTATAAGTAGAATGTTCTTTTGTTGTGTAAGTGTGGTCTTTTTACACTGAAAAACAAGCATACACGAGAGTTTTTAAGGATCTTACAAAAGGTTTGTTGAAGTTTATTGTTTGGAAGTCTTCCTGTCATTATTCTATCAAGTGTTCATGTGATTTTCTTTTTGAATATTTATCTTTTATTATTGAGTTTTGAGTTTGTGAGAAGGCTCTTTACATATTTTTCTTTTGTACATCACTTTATTAAAAAGCCTCTTTTTATTCAGCAAGTGAAATCAAGTTAAGGAAATTTTCAGTGTATTATTATCATTAGAACTTAAGAGGTTATTCTTAAGCCTAGGAAAAAGAAGTGAGTGAAAGGTTCTTCTTTAGCCTGTAAAAAGGATTGGGTCAATTGATGCATTCTTGTCGGAAGTACAATAAGAACGAAATCTCAACAGTAGTGTTGAGGACTGGATTAGGAGCAAGTAGATAGCTCTGAACCAGAATAAATAATGGTGTACCTCTTTTTATTCTACTCTCTTTTTTTCTCACTTGTATTAGTACATTATATTTGATTGGCTGAAATTACTTAAACTTCCGAATTCATTATTTACTATATTTATATAAGAATTTCTAAACTTTAATTCACCCCCTTAGTGCCATAACAATTCCAACAATCTGGATTTGACACGGTGTTGACCCGTTATGTAAGTGATATTGTTTATGTAAATTAGCTCTTAAATATTTAATTCATTACTAAATATGAGAGAGAGATGACTTTATGGTGAGGGAATGCGTGTCTTTGATTTAAATTTAACAAGTGATTTTTTAAGAAAAAATTACATGATCAAAGTAGCTTTTATTGTAGTTTTATTGATTAAATTATTATTTTATTATATATATTTAGAGATTAATTTATAGGTGACTATAAAAAGCCACCATTATAAGTCATATGTTGAATCCCCTTTTTTCCTTTCATGGTACATCCTTAAAGAAATGTCACAAATCCAAACTCGCTGAAATTTTTTATCTGTTGTCACTGTTTTTGCTAGATTTTTAACTACTTTGTTGGGGCTGTCAATGAATTAGGTATCTTTTATTTGAAAAGTATCAAGGGCACTTGTACCAAAAGTTTATGGTGATGTTTACTTTGATATTTAAACTGATTCCTTTTCAAATTATTTTTAACCCTTTAATTATTAAAAGAAAAATAAAATTATTAATTAATTTATCACAATAATACAAATTTATGCTAAAATATAATGGAGAGTCATGTGAAACTTCACAATAATAACATCAATGGTAGAGTATATGATGAGTTATTTATAAAGGTATAGTTTATAATGTTTTTTTAATATAATTTAATGTGTCTTTACCCCTATTGTAATATTAAATTGTTCAATTCTTGTTTCTTATTTTTTAATTTGTAAGTTAATGTTCAAAAATAAGGATTGATACAAAAAGAATCACATTCGAAACTTTTTCAAGAAATTAGCATGTTTTATTAACAGTGTCATCGATATCCCCATACAAACCTCGTTGATGCCACTTAAGTGTTCAACATTACCTGTTATACGGTGCTGTTGTACTCCAATAAACCCCTTTTGATGTACAATTTGGATATATAAGATTAATGCAAGGTATTAACAACATTGTTGATGTTTAATCTCAAGCGTTGTTGATATCCAGAGACACATTGTTCTAACTGAATTCTTGATGATTTTTCAATCCACTTGCAACCAACTTACACAAACCCTAATGAAGACATATTTAAACATCCTTATAGACCTGAGCATAAGTTTAGAGAGCCAATTTTAGATCCTTTCTTTCTAGCATAGGTTTTTAGAGGATTATGATTTCAATATTTTGTGTTGGAGATTCCAAGCTATTTTTAAGGATTTTAAAAGCTTAAGTACGTGATTAAGTTATTTAGAGCTTGATTTGGTTCTTTCTAACCTATTAAATATATTGTATCTCGTTCTTTTATTAGATTAATCAAAAGAAATGTGGTTTAAGTTATATATCTTGTGTTCTTTCATTAATATTTGTGGCTAGTCTTACATTTAGCTAAGGTAAGGCTGGTAAATGGTTTAATTAAGTTCTTATGAGTGTTTTGATGTTGATATTTGTTTATTTAAATACATAATCTTCTCTTATAAGCTGGTCACTTAAAATAGAGTCATAGATAATTAAAGATTCGGGAAATCTATCATAATTGTAGGAAAAATCAATAAACAATATGATTTAAATTAGTGAATGATCAAACTCTAGATAATTGTGAGGATGTTAATCATAACAGTTTTTATTAAACATCTTGATTTTTATGCCTATTGCCTAAGTTTATTAAATGACAAAACTATAGAATATGACAAATAAAGAAAAGGTTTTGTCTTAACCATAACATTTTTCTTGATTTCATGAAGATATCATAAATCCAACATCGTAATCTTTAATAACTTAGCAAAACAATTAGAACATAAAGCCTTGACTATTCATTTATATTTAGTAATCCTTAATTGTATTATTGATCTCCTTTACATAAATTAGAAGCATTTAGTTTAGTTTTTAGTCTTTAATTTGATAATTCAATTAACTTGAACTCTCTAGATAATTATGATCTGAGTGATTTAATACTTATAATATAATTCTTGTGGGAATGATATATGAACTCTTTTGAATCTACTATATTAAATATTAACATGTGTATTTAATTTAAAGTTGTTCTTGAGTTGAGTTTTGAATTTGTGTTAAAAAAATAATTTAGTTTAGTTAACTAAACTATATGTTGGTGCTAAATGTCACCTAAAAGGGGGGTGAATTAGGTTCCCAAAAAATTTAAGTAAGAATCACATAAAACAATTCAATAAATTTACGGAAGCTAAAATAAATAAAAAGAAAATAAACTTGCACTTTATTGAAGATGAAATAAGCAATTGAAATATGAATTTAACTTACAAACTCTTTTTAAACTCAAAGATAACCCTCTTTACTTTTTCAAAGGCTCAAGTATAAGCTTTTGACAAATAGTTTTTATAGGCTCAAGAATAACCTCTTAACTCTCTTTTTTAAAGGCTCAAGAATAACCTCACAAAATCAAACACACAACTATTACACGGGCTTATATCTCACATAACTTGAGCATAAAACTCTAAAACTTTGATAGAAAACTTGTTCTCAAGACCTGTATAAGAGTTCCTTGCTTAATCCTCTATTTATACTATAAATAAGGATTAATTAGCCGTTGGGGAAAAGCTCTAATGTTTATCTTTTCATTAACTCTCTTGACCGTTGTATAATTGTTGTGATCGTTGTGTAATATGACCATTCCTGATAATTCGTTGCATAATCTTCTTCATTCAGTCGATCGATAGGCATCATTTGGTTGACTAATCTTCTAAAAGTGTTCATTTTGTCGACCAATTCCATGGTTCGATCAATTGATCTTTTTTTAGTCAATCGATGATCTCTTCAGCAAGTGTATTCAGTCGACCGGTATATATTCAGTCAACTGATCTATCCCTTCATCCGAAATAATTAAACTTTGTATCAACATTCTTCTTGCTCAAATAAACTTTAAAATGGTCTCTCTTCAATCATACATGTCCTTATACACACTTAAACAAAAATATCAATAGAATTGATGTTTCGTCATCATCAAAACAAGGTGGAACCTCCATTGGTTCATCAATCTCCCTCTTTTTGGTGGTGACAAAACCATGTGATAATAAAGCATATAGAACAGATATAAACTCTCCTTAAATTACACAAGAGTTCAAAGTTTCATAAAAATATACAAATGCCCAACTCCCCCTAAATTTATGCATACGGTAAAAAAAAAAAGAATATTCAATATCACATACATCTCCCCTTTTTGAAATCAACACAAAAGGTTCTTAAGGAGTGTCCGTCAATCATACCAATCACTCGTCTAATTGTACAAAAATGATCTTCACACAACAATTTAGTAAACATATCCGCTAGTTGATGCAATGTATCAACAAACTCAAGTTCAATATCTCTATTTTGCATATGATCGTTAATAAAATGATAACGAATTTCAATATGTTTAGTCCTAAAGTTTTGGATGGGATTCTTAGTCAAACAAATGGTGCTTGTGTTATCACATCGAATTAGAATTCTATGAAGATGCAAACCATAGTCTTGAAGTTGTTGTTTAACCCATAAGACTTGATTACAACAATTACCGGCAGCCATATATTCGACTTCCACTGTAGATAATACAACATAATTCTATTTTTGACAAAACCATGAAACTAATGCACTTCCTAAGAAATGATATGTGCCAAATGTACTTTTTTTTATCTAGTAAATTACCTGCATAATCAGCATCAGAATACCCAATTAAGTCCAAACAATTATTTTTAGGATAACAAAGTCCCAAATGCAACGTACCACTTAGATGGCGCAAAATACGTTTAACAACTATTAAATATGATTCTTTAGGAGAAGATTGAAAGTGTGTACACAAACAATCACTAAACATAATGTCCAAATGACTAGCAGATAAATACAGCAAACTACCTATCATACCTCTATATAATTTTTCGTTTACGGCTTTTCCATCTTCATATTTATTCAATTTGGTGGATGTGCTCATGGGAGTGCCTAATGGCTTTTTTTAATCTATATCTAAAGGCTTAAGGAGTTCCCGAGTATACTTTGATTGATTTATGAAGATTCCATCCTTTAGTTTCTTAGTTTAGAGTCCGAGGAAGAAATTCAATCCTCCCATCATGCTCATCTCGAACTCTCTACTCATACACTTAGCAAATTCTTTACACAAACATTCATCAGTAGCACCAAAAATAATATCATAACATATATTTGAACAATTAATAAAGCATTTTGATCATTTTTAATAAATAAAGTGGTATCTACTTTCTATTTTTCAAAACCATTATCAAGCAAAAAAGTACTTAATCTATCATACCAAACTCTAAGTTCTTATTTTAAACCATATAATGTTTTAAAAAGTTTAAAAATATGTTCGGATGCATCATGGTGTTCAAATCCATGGGGTTGTTCAACGTACACTTCTTCTTGAATAAGGCCATTAAAAAACACAATTTTGACATCCATTTGAAACAGTTTAAAATTCATGTGAGATGTAAATGCAAGAAGTAGTCTAATAGTCTCTAATCTAACTACAGGAGCAAATTTCTCATCATAGTTTATTCCTTCTTCTTGGTTATACCCTTTAGCCACTAGTCTTGCTTTATTTCTAACGATATTACGTTGTTCATCTAATTTATTCTTAAAAACCCATTTACTACTAAGATCCAAACTTTGTTTGGTTCAAATTGTTCTAATTCCTCATTCATTACCAAAATCCAATTCTCATTTTCTATAGCTTCTTCTATTGTTTTAGGTTCAATCTTTGAAATGAAAGTAATATGAGATAAATTAAATTGAGATCTAATGGTTACCCTTTGGTGAACATCACTTATAATTTGATTGGCGGGATGATCCTTTTTATATGTCCAATATCTTGGTAGCTCTTCATGTCTTATTTCTCTACTTGGTTCAACAATTTGTGATGTTTATCCATTGTCTTTAAGTGAAAGGTTTTCTAGTCCATTGGATAAATATGTATCATTAAACTCAAGTACTTTCTTTCTTTCGAAAGGATTAGTTTCGTCAAAAACAGCATGCATAGACTCTTCAACGACATAAGAGTTCTTGTTGTAAATTCTATATGCTTTACTAGATAAAGAATATCCTAAGAAAATGCCTTCATTTATTTTAGAATCAAATTTTCCCAAACTATCTTTATTATTCAAAATGTAGCATTTACAACCAAAAACTTTGAAATGACAAATTCTTTATTTCTTACCATTCAAAAGGTCATAAGGTGTTTTATCTAATTTATGTCTAATGTTTACCCTATTGATGACGTGACATACACATGCAATGACTTCAACCCAAAAA
This sequence comes from Pinacopodium congolense, assembly GCA_028565735.1. Lineage (NCBI taxonomy): Eukaryota > Viridiplantae > Streptophyta > Magnoliopsida > Malpighiales > Erythroxylaceae > Pinacopodium > Pinacopodium congolense. Next base: position 3,480 of record JAOXYD010095280.1, on the reverse strand, counting down.
TATTTTGACAAATCATATTCATTTATCATAGTTCATGCCATTTCTTATAAAGATCTATTTTTTCTCTCTACTACACCATTTTGTTGAGATGTCATAAGAGCATAAAAAGTATGTATAATGCTATGATCATCACAAAAGAATTCAAACATATCGTTTTCAAATTCTCTACCATGATCACTTCTAATAGATGCAATAGATAAGGACTTTTCATTTTGAATTTGCTTTGCAAAACTAACAAAAGATTTAAAGTACTCATCTTTCGAACTTAAGATTAAAACCTAAGTAAAACGACTGAAATCATCAACAATAACAAAGGCATACGATTTTCCTCATTAACTAGCTACTCTAATAGGACTAAATAAATCTATATGAAGTAGTTCAAGGAATCTAGAAGAAGTTACCAATTTCTTGTTTTAAAAAGAGCTTCTTACTTGTTTTTCCATTTGACATGCTCCACAAATTTTGTCTTTTCATATTTTATAATTGGAAGTCCTCTAACAAATTGTTTCGATTTGAGCTTTAAGAGAAGATTCATACTTACATATCCAAGAAGTCGGTGCCAAGTCCAAGCCCATTCACTCAAGGAAATTAAACATTTATCTTCGAGATTAGTAACACAATATAGATCAACAATGTAAATGTTCCTTTCCCTTTTTCCTAAGAACGCGATACTATCATTATCTATCTTAGAGACAACACACCCATCTCTTATGAAACTAACCTTATAGTTCTTATTACATAATTAACTGACACTTAGTAAGTTATGTTTCAAGCCTTCAACAAGTAAAACATTATTGATTAAAAGACAGTTATCTTTACCTACTTTTCCAATGCCAATTACCTTACCCTTAGCATTATCCCCAAAAGTAACGAATCCTCCATCCTTGTTCTTGAAGGTGATAAATTATGAGGGATCCCTAGTCATATGTTGTGAACAACTGTTGTCTACATACCATTTATTTTTTCTTTTGTCCTATAAGATAAATAAAAATAATTTAAGTACCCATTTTATCTAGGGTCCTTAGATGTTAGTATACCTAACTCATACCTTTTTAACTTATAAACTTAAATAAAATTACACAAATAGAATTACAAGCAAAAAATAGAAAACCTATCATAAGGTTTTTGAGAATACGACTGAAGGTTTAATATATACAAGTAAAGCATAATTCGATTTATAAATTATAGAGAAAAAATGTAATTTTTGATATATAGGTCGATCGAACCAATTACATCGATTGATTGAATACAATACAAAGAAAACAAAAACTTTGATCCATCATTCGATCGGACCAGTACATCAATTGACCGAACTACCTTAGGTCGACTGATGCCAGTAGTTCAGTCTACTGAACCTATGGAGACAGCGATACAAAACTTTAGTAAGTCGAAAAATAAAAAAATAAACAATAAACAATAGGAAATAAAATTCAAGAAATCTATCTAGTTTTTGGAATCCACATTGTTTTTGTCTTCTGAAAATTGTAGTTTTTGTAATTTTTAGAAAAATTGTTCAAAAGATCAACACAAAAATAAGAAATATGTCCATGCCATTCACAATATGACCAAAATAGAGGAGTATAGTTTCTTGATCTAAACACGTTGTAAATTTTATGAAAATATTGTCTATATTGCACATATGATTTTCTATTATTCATTTGCCTTTAAAACAATTTTCTAGGCTTTGAGTATATAAAAATGCTTGGTCTAGATTGAGGTTTACTAGATATACTAAGAGAAATTTTTTTTGAAATTTCATCCTCTAGATTTTTCCTTTAATAAAGGTGGTTTTATTAATAGAGGATTCATTGTTGTATCCTAAACTATGTTCATCATTTCTGTATTTCAGAATAATTAATAAAGTTTTTAGTTTTCCTTTTTCTTTGTTGAATTTTTTCTAAAGAATCTCGAAAGGACTCAATTTCTTTATTTAAGGACTTATTTTTGTTAACAAGTTCATCATTATCTTTGTTGATCAAACTTATGTCTTTTCTAAGGTTGTAATTTTTTGTTTTCCATGCATCTAACTCATCTAACATACTTTTTTTTTTGGTCATGCAATTCCTTATTTTTCTTGGTTAGTTCTTCTATGTGTTTTAACACTTCATTATAAGAATAATCATATTCATCTTCATTAAGGGAAGAACATACCTCATTATATGGTATAAAACAAATGTTAGTCACTTCTTCTTCTTCTTCAAAATCACTAGATTCAGACCAAGCAGCTTTCAACTCTTTATTTTTCTTAGATTTATCTTTCTTCCATGCCTTCTTTTCTTTCTTCTAGTCTTTTTTTTTTCTTTTTACAGTCATGGGCATTATGATCTCAAGTCTCCTTTTCTGCTACATTCATAACATATTATGTTAGAAAACTTATTTTTAGAGAACAACATACCTTTTCAGCATGTTGAGGTATTTCTCATAAACTTCTTTAGTCTTCCCGTGATAAATGCGAGTTCCTTAATTTCGCTCCCAAGCGATGATTCTTCATTGTCGCTTTCTTCTCTTTTTGATGTCTTGAAGGTCACGTTTTTCTTCCTTGGTATCTCTTGTTCTTCTTTGATATTTTTCATCCTCATTTTATACATCAATAGTGACCGAATAAGCTCATCGAGGGGAAGTATATTAAGATCGTTGGCCTCTTGTATCGTGGTAACCTTTGCTTCCCATGTCTTTGGTAGTGACATCAAGATTTTCCTAACAAGCTCAACACTAGAATGGTCTTGCCTAGACCTTTTAGAGCACTTATGATATTGTTAAATCGTGCATACATAGTGGAAATAGCCTCACCATGCATCATTCTAAACAATTAATAATCATGAGTAAGCATGCTAATTTTAGTCTCCTTGACTTGATTTATACCTTCAAGAGTGATTTCCAAAGTATGCCATATATCATATGTAGTTTCCTATATTGAAATTCTATTGTACCCTTCCATACTTAAAGCATAATACGAAATATACATATCTTTATAGTTCTTAAAGAAATATATCTTTTTTCTTCTAAGTTCCATTCATTTTCTTTCTTTTTAAGACAACCTTATTACCTATGAGTTTGGTAGGCATAGAAAATGGTGGAGTTACTATTATCCATAAATCGGTATTTTCTTCCATTAAATAACACCTCATCCTATTCTTCCAATACATGTAATTGATACCATCGAAAAAGGATGTTCTATGTGGGTTATGAGCATCTAAACTAGATAAAGAACCTAAAAAATTCATGAAGTGTGCCATTTGATATTTCCTCACTAATTCATTAGAATTAAAGATCTATGTGAGACCTATGCTCTGATATTAATTGTTGGTCCTAAATAGCACCTAAGAGGGGGTTGAATTACGTTATAAAAAATATAAGTAAGAATCATACATAACAATTCAATAAATTTGCGGAAGCTAAAATAAATATGAAACAAATAAAATGAAAAGAAACTTGCACTTTATTGAAGATGAAATAAGTAATGCACATATAAAAGATCGG
>JAOXYD010095269.1:0-11888 GCA_028565735.1 Pinacopodium congolense | reverse complement strand
TTAGAATCTAAGAATGCATGCATATTAGAAATTGATAGATTGAAAAATGAAATGAATGCCATGCTAGATTCTAAGAGGGCGGTTGTTGGCATGCATGATAATGAAAATTAATTAATGCATGAAAATGAATCCTTAAAGAAGGAAGTAAAAGCCATTAAGGAATCATTGTCTACATATATAAAGGGCAAAGAGAAATTAGATTGCATGTTAGGAGGTCAAAAGAGCTCCAATGATAAACATGGTTTAGGTTTTGTTGATACAAATGTTTCAAATGATGCAAAAACCATTTTTGCTAAGGGTAAGAACTTAGAAGATGAGAATTTTCCTAAGCCCTTATTTGATAATGGTGCATCATCATCAAAATCTCATGCTAGAACATCTTTTAAGAATGTTGCATCTTCATCCAAATTACATGCTAGGAAGAACAACCATGCATTGATATATGCATCTAGGTCAAAGGATAACAAAAATGTGAATGTAACAAAAAATCGGCATAATTTCTTTAGGAATGCACAACCATCTTATAATGATGTATTTTGGACCTATGGTAGGAAAAGGGGTCCTAAATCCTCTCATGTTTCAAATGTGCATGCGCATAATCCTAGAAATGGATCATATTCATATCCTAGGAAGGTTTCCCATTAAAGAAGGGGCATGAATACATCTAGGCCTCATGATAGGGATCTAATGTCTTTACATTCACATACTTGTCGCAAGCATATTCTTAAGGTAAGAGGCATGTATGAATCACATCCTAGGAGGCCCTATCATTAAGAAAAAGATAGGCATATGTTTAGGTCTCATTTTAGACCATTTAAGCAAAATAAGCCAACTCATTCACAAGCACCTTATATGCATTCTCATAATTCTAGAAATATTTCTCATGCTCATTCCAGGCCAAGAAACATGTTTCATTAATATTCTAGGTATAACTCTCATCAAGGAATAGCATTTAGAGATATAAGACCTAGAAATGCATTTAAACCGCATGTTAAACAAAATGACGTGTTTCATAGGCATAATGGCATGATGCATTCTCATAACTCTCATATGCATAACTATCATCCTAGGAGAGATAATTTTGATATGAGAAATGCATTTAGGCATCAAGATCATAGGTTTCATGATCATATCCATAAAGCTCCATATGTTTGTGACCATTGTAGTAGATTTGGTCATTTGAAAAGATTTTGTTTTGATAAACTATCTATGCCTTCTAGTTTACCAAAGGTTTGGGTTGAAAAGGTATTAAGGCTAACTCCCAATGACCCAAGTTAATATGAGTACCTAGAATAAAGTAGGTTCTTTGTTTTGTAGGTCAACATACAACTTGTGCTAAATTGGTGTCAAGCTAGGGATTAAGAGAAAGTGGTAACTCCATCATTTTAGTGGAAATGGAACCATTACTAAGAAGCCTCACATGAACTTACCAAGAAGCATATTGTTGAACCAAGTGGGGAGTTAAAGAATTTGGAATCAAATGGTGATGCAAAAGGAGGTATTCCTATATTCTTATTTGATAGTATATAGCTTGACATGATTTATGGATGATTGTATATGATTTGTGAATATTGGCCTTACTGTGAATGTTTTAGATTGGAAAATGGATTCATATGTTTAGGGAGAGCCAATGCATGTTTAATGTTAAAGCCATTTCATGTTAATATTAGAACCATTCAACGTTAATGTTAGAACTATTGTATGTTATGATTAAAATTCATTGCATAATCTTCGAAATGAGCCATTGCATATTAGTATTAAAGCTATTGCATGTTTATGATTAAAATTCTTTACATAATTGTTAAAATTAGCACATTGCATTATAATTGTTGCATGAATTTTAAAATATATGCATTACATTAATTTTAGCATACGACTTGTGTTGAAAAGATGCATTGGACATGTTTTTGAAAATGTTGAAATTAGTATCATATTTTGTTTTTGCATTTGGTATCAATTTTAAAAATTTTCAATTGATAGCATATCTTTGAATTCTCAATTGATGTCTTTTCTTACATTTGGTATCAATTGGCATTATACTCTTACAATTGGTATTACTTTTGGTGTTTACAATTGCTATCATCTTTTTACAAAAGTTTACCATATTATTTTACAATTGATATCATGACTTTCAAGTGATTATCATACTTCTACAATTGATATCATATTTTACAAATAATTTGCATATTTTACAATTGTATCATTTTTTTCAAATGATTATCTAATTTACGATTGGTGTCATTTTTAGACCATTTCTTGTCAACTGGTATCATCCTTGAACTTGTGCATATTTTTGAAAAAAAAATTCTTTATGACAAGTACTTTTCCTTTATGTGATTAAATGTTTTCAAATGCATAGATTTAGGGGGAGTATATCCTCTTTATATAGGTTTGGTTTTGTATAATGTTTTGGGAAGTACATCTCTTTGACTTGTTTGAATTAGTTTTGCATGATTTAAGAACGTTTACATGGCATTAATGCATATTATTTAATTTAAAGGCAAAGCAAGCATAACATGTGTTTTTGCATGCATATTGTTTTATTTTGAAGCAAATCATGCATAACCATGTTGTTCTTATATGATATATGCATAATATGTGTTTTAGTTCAAAGATGCATTCTTGAATTTTAATAATGCATAACCATGTGTTTTGATGAGAAATTGCATATCTTGTGCTTTTGATGCACAAAGGAGCCTAGTTTATGTTTTTAATGCAAATTATGCATGATATATGTTTTATAATTATTCTTAATGCTTTTCATCCCATTTCATGCTTAATTGTTCCATAATGCATAATTGCATTCATTGATGGGGAGCATTTCATATATTTGGTATTTCTTTTTAAAGATGCATGAATTAAGGGGGAGTAAGTATAAAGAGTTACTTACAATTGGTTTTAAGCTTTTAATAATTAGTTACAATTGGTCATCCTTTTTGATGATGTCAAAAAGGGGGAGAGATAAGTGTGATATTAAAGATTGAAGGTGAGTGTTAAGTATAGAGGGAGAGATAAGTATAGGGGGAGAGATGCATATCATTTCATAATGTAATGCATGATGAATTTACTTGAAATGTGTTGGCTATGTATTTTATATGCTCTTAATATCACATGTTTTGTCATCACCAAAACACATGATTAGAACCACCTTGGTTCAACAATATGAAAATGCAACTGTAACAGATTTATGTAATTTTGAATGATAAAAATTGAATTTAGATAGAGTGAAACTTGAAGTAGAATGACTATGACAAAGTTGGATAGATATGAGTAATCTGTGTTCTTTGAACTTTAAATAATATTTTAAGTGCTTAAAACTTGACGTAAAAGCTCCACTGTACTCTTGCAAGCTTAAGCAAAATGTGTATGATTGTTTTGAAGCAATAAAAACATATTTGAGCACTTAAAATCAAAGAAAATAGAAAAAAAAATGAAATACACACTTATAAATGAAAAAAAAATGTTTAATCAAACCCTTAAATATCTAAATAAACTAATAACAAAAAATTTAACCAGCCAGAAATAGATTAAGATAGTGATAAAAGAGATTGAACGAAGAACAATAAAAATGATGGCAGCTTTAAAGTGTTTGAGATTTTGATGTTGTAATCTTGTTTAGAGAGCTCAAAAAATTGATAAAAGTGTTTAAGAATGCTATATATGTGTATGTATATATAAGTTAGGAAGGAGGAGATGTTAGGAGCAAAAACTAGTCATTTGGGAGACAAAAATACTGTAAGTCCTATGGCAACCAAGAAGGGGGGTGCATTGGGTGTTTAGAAAATTTCTTTACAAATTAAAGCACTTTAAACACTTTAGGTCAATTTTAATTAAAAGAATTCTCTAGTCAAAATTTAAACTAAATGATAAGCCAAAATTTATGCCAATATTAAATAAATTCAATAAATAATAAAGCTAACACAAATGAAAAAATATAAAGAGATAAACATCGAGATTTATAGAAGTTCGCCAACCCCAAAGATAGACTATATTCACTAACAAACTAATCTTACTTTAAATGGGTGAAGAGAAACCCACCAACCTTACTTTCTAATGGGTGAAGAGTAACCCTTTACAACATGATCAATTTTTACAATATTTTTCCATAAGGATAGCCCTTAAAGCAAGCTCCCTTGAGCTTCAATACAAGCTTATATAGCTTAATAAAACTTAATCAAAATCAATTCAAGAAAAGGGCTCAAATGCAACCAATGCAATGCTTATTCCTTATATAATGTCTAATGCACATATAAGATCTAAAGCAATCCAATTCACATTCAAATATTAATGAAACTTAAATCTTGTTTAACACAGGTCAAAAGCAACCTATCAAATCCATTTTAAAGGTAAAGAGCAGCCTATAATCTAATCAACAATTAACACAAAGTAATTCCCCTTATTATGTAACCAAATCACACCTTCTTGGTGTTTCTCTAAAGATTATGAAAGATAAATAATTTTGAAAATAAGTCTCTTAACACATTCAAAGATCATAAAAAATCAAATTTATCTTAAAAAAAACACAATCAAAGCCTCAAACAATATGATTCAATCAATATCAACATAAGCTATCAAAATATGCACTCTATATGTTCCAGCCTATATATACACGAAGTTATCCAATCAAATGATGTAAAATTGATACAATAAACATACTGTAACATCAATATATCAATTAAAAAATTGCAACAATAAACAGAATTTTAGAGAATCAATTAAATGGATTAAAATCAAGAACAAAATAGAAAATTTTAGACTTGGAAAGATTTGAGGTAATCTAAAAAATTAAGCTCAAACATAAAATATAATTGTTTAAAAATTAGAAAAAAAAATATTGGCAACCTCCTATCATATTAAACAAACTGAAAAGAATAAATTTGTACACTTAGAAACTAATTAAGACCAAAACAATCGAAGACTACATAACATAAACTAAAACATAGACATTTTATGTGTATATGAAAACTTCATCTTTAAAACAACAAAATAAACTTTCTAAAATTCAATAGATTGTTCAATAAAACTCTTGGAAACTTAAAAAAATTAATAACAACATTTTAAAAATTTTAGAAACAAATTAAGACAAGAAGAACTGTTATTAAAACAAGAATATAAAACGAAGAAACAAAAAGTGCATAAATAGTTTTGATATATGTATGAATATAAGCAATAATCAAATGAAATAAACACCTTAAAATACTAATTTCACATACCCATAAATAGATTAAAAATACTAATTTCGCATACCCATAAATAGAAAGATAGCATCAATCGTGATTAAAGCAAGAACAGATAGTGCATAAATAGTTTTGATGTATATATATATATATGAATATAAGCTTATACCTAATGAAATACAACCCTATAATTGCAAACAAAAGCTCAAGAAAACTCTTAAGTATCCAAACAAACTAAGAATAATAATTATGAAACTCTAGAGAAGAGATTAAAACAAAATAAAATAAGAGAAATAGAGATGAACCAATAAAGAGAAAAATCTAGATAACTTTAAAGTTCTTGAGAATTTTAGCTTGTAAAATTGTTTCTTGAGCATCTAAATATGTTAAAGGTGTTTAAGGATGTTAAATATAGGGTAAGGAAGTGTTTAGAGCTATTGGGAGACAAATCTAGCCATTTAGGAGACAAAATGACATAAAAATCCTTGAATCCTAAATTAGGCATTACAGAAAACTTTGAGTAATCTATAAAATTGATCTTAAATAATAATATGAGAGCCTAAAATTGAAAAAAAAAACTCTAACACGTTCATAAGATCTTAAGCAAAAAAAATTAACAAATTTATAGCAATGAAAACAGATTTAGTTGTTGAGAATCGAAGAACACAGAGGATAATGAAAATCAACGTTTTGAGTGCTTAAACAATTGAAGTAGGAACTCTAATGCACTCTTAAGATCTTAAGTGAAAAGTGCATGATGATTTTTAAAGCAATAAAAATATATTTGAGCACTGAAAAAATAAAATTGAATGACGATAAGTAAAATCTGAAAATTTTTTAGGTATGCCAACAAATAAGCTTAAATCAAACAAATTTCAACTTTAAAATTGCAAACAAGTGACCAAAAAAATTCTTAACTATCCAAACATTTTTTTTAAAAACATTAATCAAGACTTTAATCAAGATTTAAAACATATACCAAGGCTTTTTTAATATAAAAAACTTTTATTTGATTCAATCATAAGAATTAGCCTTGATTATAAAATATTTTTATTTTTAAACATCTTTAAAACTATTTCAAGCACTTCATAAACAAAAATTCACATCACAACTATATTAAACTAGATTAAAACACACATAAATAAATTTAATCATCAATTCAATTAAGTTAAGTTTGTCATTTTTTGACTTCCATTTGGGCAGTCCTTTATTTTTTCTTATTTTCCTTAGGTTTTGTGTTATTTTGATTCCCTTTTTCATCTTTTTTAGTTTTTAGTCTTAGATTAGGTAGTTTAGATGCAAAACTTTAGTTTTATTAGTGTTTCTACTACTGTCTTTATTATTATCATTATTTTCCTTATGTTTTTTTTTTGTTTTATTAAATACTTGTTAATTCTTTGTTTATTGTTAATATAATTTTAAATCTTTAAATTCTTTCCTTTTGATTATTTCTTTCTTCATAATTTATGCATTTTCAAGTTGTGTTATTGTCAATTTCAATATGATTGCTTAGTTTTATTATGGGTTTAAAAATATTAAAAAGGGTTCATGGATTATAATTTCAAGAATTAAATTAAGTCTTTAGTGGGTTTTGTGTTTTATGCTAAGATTGAATTAGAACTCTAGTTTAATGCCATGAATTTGGGATTATAGGAAGGATTAGTCATCTTATTTATGATTTCTAGTTTAATTGCTAGGTTTAATCTTTTGATTAGTAATTTTCATTAGAGAGTACTACAAATGGCGATAGGATAATTGAATTTGTAACTAAGACTTAATCAATTTAGCATAAAGTTTTAATTCTCTAAGTTATATAATTCGAGCTTGTGCCATTGTGGCAAAAGTTATTAGTTTCTTAGTGCTTAATATTGTTATGCCATTAAATCTAAAGAGCTTATTCTATATTATTGCGTAGCTAAGAGTATTTTCAAAGCTTGATTAATTTATCTAAAATTGGAGGAACATAGGATTCAAGAGCTTTTTTGTGTCTATAAGATAGCATCTTAGGCATAGCGTAATTAATCTTTTAGATGATCGATTATAATTCATAAATCATGATAATATCTTTTACTCAGTGTTTCTTCATTATTATTTGTTTCTTTTTTTTCTTTCTTATTTCATTCTCTTTAATTTCTTTTGCGGTCTTTTCATTTATTTCAAATCTTTCACATCCAAGTGTTTTCTTTTATTTTGTTTCCTTTTCTGCAACATTAAGAATAGTTGAAAAACACTACCAATTCTCTGTGAGATTGACCTTAACTTATTCTACTACATAATAAGTTAGTTAGGTATTTTATTATTTGATAATTCATGACAAGCTCAACTAGGCCTTTGCTATATGGCACCATTGAAGTCCCTTGTGCCCATCACTTAAGCTCCAAAAAACATAAAATATGATTCAAATCAAATCCAAACCGTTTTTAACTATTTTCCTAACATAAGTCAAGAGTTTAAACAAGTTTTAAAACATATATCAAGGATTTTTCAATTTCCAAAACTTTTTAGTTGAATCAAACACAAGAATTAGCCTTAATTATGAAAACTTTTCATTCTTAAATAAATTTAAAAACTTTTCAAACATTCCATAAATCAAATTTCACATCATAAATAGATTCAAACAAATTCAAATAAGCATAAACAAATTTAAGCAACATTTAAATTCTCTTAAACTTATTAAGAGGCATTTATTAATACAATTTATCACATTACCTTTTGATTAAACACCTTAATGTGTATTTGCTTTTCTAAATCAATTCCTGAAAGGTCAATACCATATTCAAATCTAATTAACCACTAAAATCACAATTCAAATCCTATATGCAAATGGTCATGCAAATGTGAGAGCCCTTTCAAGCATTGATAAAGATCAAGGAAACTTACATTATAAGACACTTTCCTAAACATATCCAAACTTGATCTTCTTTCTTTATCTTCATTTTAACTCTTCAATGCTTGTTTCATTTTTCATTTTCTTCATGGAGGCTCTTCTATCTTAGGCTCTATCAAATGTCATTCCATAAATTGTATTTACCTATCTTTCCAATACACAAAACTTAAATATTAGTAATAAACATGCTTTTTTTATCATCAAAACACATGATGTGGAATCTCCTTTTGTTTAACAGATTTTAACTTATAATTTTAGGTCTAGTATATAATGTTTGATGTAATCACAAGATACGTTGTTGGGGTGCAATTAGTATAATCGAGTTACATTACACATTTGTAATAATTGATCTTACAAAAATTACATGATCATTTTTAAAATATATAATTTATTTTACAAATAAAATATTTTCCAAATATTTAAACTTTTACTTTATTTTAAAAATAATTTGAATATTATTGTAATTAATCTAATAATTAAATATTACCAAAAACTAACTCACTAATATAAATATTAATAAGTTAGTAGAATTAGCTACTAATAGTTACTTAAAATATAATTATTAATCCACTACATAATTTTCATAAATTATTAAAATTTTGGATAACCATATTTTAAAATTGTAATCTTAAAAAGCAAAGTCATATGGAAATAATTAAGTTTCAATAGTCACATTACATGTTTATGACTAATAATGTTGTTTTAGTATTTATCTATGTTCTTCATTTTTTTTATAAATCTCTATTTTCTTCAAGTCACTCTTTATTCTTTCAAAATTAAAATTAAAAATTTTAAAAATCTTTGCTCTTTCTTTTTTTTTTTTCAAAATCTCTTCCTTTTTCTCTCTCCTCTTCGCCTCCCCCTTGCTTTTTCAAAGTCAAAATTTGGAATTCCAATTTTTTTTTATTGTCTCTATTTTCAAAATCAAAATATAAATTTCCAAAATCTTCAAATGTTATTTTTTATATCTCCTCACTTCTCCGTCTCTCTAACTTATCAAATTTTATGTTATAGAATTTTGTAAATTTTGATTCTTATCCACCTTAAGATCTCTATTATTTAATATGTAATCATCTTTTTTTGGATAATAAATACACTAATAATCAATTTTTTATATTTTTTCAATTCAGTGTCCAACATTTAAAAGTTTTTAATTTTGTAACTAACTTTTAAAAATTCGCTCAACTCAAGAAATAAATTATATGTCATTAATTTCATACTCAAGTGGCTAACAGATTTCCACGTGGCAAAAGTGCCACATGAATATCTATGTATACAACTTCAATATTTAAAAATTTTCAATTTAGTGACCAAATTTTTAGAAATTTTCAATTAAATGTTTAACCTTTAAAAATTTTCAATTAGTAACCAATGTTTTTGGAATTTTTCAATTTAGCCAACTTTTAAAAATTTTTAATTTAGGAACTAATTTTTAAAAATTCATTCAAATGAGGTTAAAGTTAAATTTTTTAAATAAAAATAACAAGTGATTAATATACTAATATTTTATTAAGAAATATTGTATAACAACTTATAAGTTTAATTAACAATTACTTATTATAAGGGATATCCAAGATTTAGACTTGATAAGTCTTTGGTTTTAAGGAAAAAAGTCATGAATAAATCTTTTAAATTAAACAATAGTAGTCACAAAATATTTTTTATAAATAAATTTCGATTTAGAGAAATATTATTGATTTATAACAAAATAATATATATAAACATAAAAATGACTTATTCCTTCAAAAATATTAAAAGTTTTCTATTGGAAAACTCAATGTATGGTCTCACTACAAGTTCTTAATTTTTAAAAAATGTTATTTGATAGTTTATTTGACAGTTTTGATACTTTAACCAACTACCAAAATTTAATAATTTTGATACCTCGTGAATTTAATCTTTTATAATATGTATGAAATAGAAAATTTTAAAAATATTATTTTCTCTTATACAAAAAATCAAATTAATTTCAATTTTTAATAAATCAATTAATTATTTGTATTAATTTTTAAATTTCTTCTATTATAAATACTTATATCATTCTATTCACTAATTTTACATTGATACTATGTTATTTTCAATTAAAAGTTAATATAATATTTTTCTTATAATGAGTTTATATATTAAGTTTTTTAATAAAATAGTTTTTAATTTTTTGTAAGAATAAGTTTTTTTACGTTTGTATATATTTTTTTATTATAAATCAATAACATATCTTCAAATCTAATTTATTTATAAAAGATATTTTGTGGCAACTATATATTTAATTTAAAAGAATTATTCATAAATTATTTTCTTTAAGTTAATTTTTTTATTAACAATCCACTCTTTAAACAAAAAAGACAAGAATTGATCCAACCCTATAGTGATAAGGAGGTGAAGATAGCAATGTTTGATATCAACCCCTTGAAAGCTCTAGGAGACAATTGTCTTAATGGCCTTTTCTTTCACCAAAGCTGGCCTCAAATCAAGGTATTGGTTATGGAAGCGGTTCTACAATTTTTTGAAATAGTCAAGTTTTTTAAGTCTATCAATAAAACTTTTATCAGCAGTATTCATAAAGTCCCTAACCCTTTGTCCTTAAATGAATTTTAACTGATATCTTGCTTGAACACCCTTTAGAATATTATTGCTAAAATTTTGGTTGTACAAATGAAACCACTGCCATACAAGATCATTGATGAATCTCAAATAGCATTCCTACAAATTTGTGCTATTAGTGATAACGTCCTCTTAGTCCATGAGCTCCTCAAAGGTTATAATAGGAAACATGGCCCTAAAAATCGAACCATCAAGATTGGTTTCCCTAAAGCTTATAACTCCTCAATTGGGATTTCCTCATCCATCACTGTGAAGTCTATGGTTTCTCGGACAAATTTAGAAAATGGTTTCGGAAATGTGTTCCACCACCTTTTATAGTATTATGATTAACGGTGAACTTACTAAACTATTTACAGGTAGCAAAGGCATGCATCAAAGGGACCCTATGATCCCATATTTATTCATCCTTTTTATGGAAGCTCTATATTAATTGATAAAATTCAACATTCTTCACAATCGCAACTTCCAATTTCACTTTAAGTGAAGAAGAGTAGGCTTGCTCGACCTCTTCTTTACTGATGTTTTGATGCTATTCTCTAAAGCCCGGGAAAAGTTCATACGAGTACTAATGTCTTCTTTGGAGACCTTTAAACTCCTATCAGACCTTAGACTTAGTCTTGCCAAGAGCTTTATGATTATTTCTACTCCTTCTCACAATGAGACTCCATGGTTGTTTGTTGTGGTAGGGCTAATTACCTAACCCACTCTGTTCACTTACTTTGGTCTACTAATCTCTACATGCTAGTTACGGTTCCAACAATGTTCCATACTACTTAAGAAGGTATATAAACGTATTAATTGTTAGAGTAACAGAGCACTCTCCTTTTCAGGCCATTTATAACTAATTGAATCAGACTTATTCTCTCTACATAACTATTAGACATCCCATTTCTTCCTAGCTACTGGCTTAATGAAGAAGACTGAAAGGATGTTGCGAAGCTTTTTATGGTCTGGTTAGGTAGAAAGGGAGTCATAGGCTAAGTTCAGTTGGATATATGTATGTAAACCCATGGGTGAGGGAGATCTGGGCACTAATTCAATTACTACATTGAATAAATGAATATTGTTAGGGTTAAATTTATAGTATTTTTGGATGTTATTTGATGTTAATTTAACCTTATTTTAGTGCTTAAATGTTCCATTTTATGTGTTATTATGTTTACTTTGCATCAGGGAGCTTAAACAAGAAGATTATAGTCAAAATATGAAAGTTGTGTAAAAAG
>JAOXYD010095268.1:0-25609 GCA_028565735.1 Pinacopodium congolense | reverse complement strand
CTGGGAAGGGGAGGGGGGGGGGGAACTCACCCTTCTCCATCTTTATATAGAGCTTATACTGCCTTAGTCTCTCGTAAAATTTATTTAAATAATCCACTTGTTCTATCATGTTAATGCTATACATAATCATTGAGATACAACACAACAAGCTCATTAGGAAAATCATATGATGTATTATTCATTAGGTTATAAAATGTAGTAGGGGCATCAATCAACCCAAAAAGCATGTTTAAGAATTTGTAGATCTATATCGAGTTACACATGCTGTCTTCTACTCATCAGTATATGTAATTTACACTTGCCAATATCCACTCCGAAGGTCTAACTTTGTGAACAACATAGCCCTTAATAATTTGAATATCAAATCTTGAACCAAGGGAACAAAATTTTTATTTTTTAATTGTTACCTTGTTCAAAGCTTAATAGTCCATGAACATCTTCAATGCTTCATTTTGCTTCTTCTAAAACAATATTAGGGCATCTTATAGGGCTTTGAATGATTGGATGAACCCTACCTCCAAAAACTCACCAAGTTTCTTTCAAAGCTTTTCTAACTCTAATTGGGACATTTTGTATAGGCCATGAGAAGGAGAAATGGTTCTTAGAGCCATCTTGACCTTATGATCTATTTCTCTTCGAGGGGGAAGAGTTTTAGTAACTCTTTCAGTATCACATCTTGAAATTACCTTAACAAAATTGTAAACACTCAGGGAATTCCATTTCTTAGTCCTCTTATATCTTTCATATGGTAGCTAGATAGGACTTTTATACCTTTTTTAGCCATTTCTTAATGCTTATGGTCGAGATGTGTTACTCTTGTTATGCCATCTGTTGTTCCACCATCGAATCTAGAATAGTTAATGTAAAAAGAATTTTATTCATGTATAACCATCATACCTCCCAAGTGTAGGTACAACAATTCCTTTGTTGCTTTTAGAAAATCAATCCCCAATATCAACTTGAAATCCTCCAATGATATGATCATGAAATTGAAGTTGGTACACCAACTCCCTATGCTCATTAGGATACTTGTAGGGGCTTTCATCCTTATTGTGGTCTTAGACACCTTACTTTATAACTTGTACACCATCTTTTTGGCTAATAAAAGAGTGTAAGAAACCTATATCTAACATTGCAGTAACTTCCTCTCCATTAACTTGTATTCCCACATAAATTAGTTTATCAGAGAGATTTGTGACACTATTTACTACATTTAATAAAGCGATTAGATTCATAGCAACTTCTTAAGGTTCTTCTTTGTCAGCTATAAAAGTATTTATCTTCTCCCATATTAGACAATCTTTTATAATGGTCCATTACACAAGAAACAAATCTTGCTTTTTTTATATGACTCGCCATTTTTGGAGCTATCATTTTACTTAACTTTTTCCTTATGGTCCTGCTCCTTTCGTGAGTCTTTCTTATATTTCCCTTCGCTCTTCTCATGTTAGAATATGGCTTTACCTTTGGAAGAATTAAAAGAGGATGCCTTAGCTTCCTTTATCACCCAAAGGTTTACCAAGACATTTGTAGCTGCCATTTCTCCTGCCATATCTTTTACATTTTACCTCTGTAACTTCATTTACACCTAAGGTTGTAACTCGAACATAAAAGTTATTCTTATTTGACAAATTCATAATATCAAGCATTAAAGAACTAATCTCTTTAACATACTTTTTTATCAATCTGTCTTGTTTCAATTGCTTCAAAACATCATGAACCAGTCATGAAATGTTAATTAGAGGGAATTGATCTTTTAACTCCTACTTCACCTTCTCTCATGTGTTGATAAGAGTTTTTAAATCAAGGGTGGTTATACCTTTGTTTTGATGATGACAGAACACTTTTACTAATGGTTTTAATATGCTTGTTGTGATTTTTAAGTTAAGTAACATGTCATGAAAATGCATGGTTAGAGCCTTATAATTGAAGGATTTGATTTGGAGTTCAAGTTAAAGTTTGTGGAGATAGATGAAGACCAAAATGAAAATTAAAGCATTGGAGCTCTAGTAATGTTTACTTGAAGATCAAGATATTGGATGGAAGATCAAGCTCGAAGATAGTCTAATTGATAGGTTACTTGGGTAAGTTTTATGTAAGTCTTCTCTTTGGTCTTACCATAATGTTAAAAGGGCTGATATCATGAATATTGAATTTATGGTTAGTGATTTGCATATAGGTTGCATAATCAAGAGGAGTTGCATGTGGTCATTGTGTGTGAATATCCTTTTGATGGATGAAAATGATTTTAGAGTTAAATTGATGTGGATACATGATAAATGAAATGGTAGGGAAAAGTATGAATTAATTAAATGATGTGTGAATTGGAAAGTGCTAATATTTGAGTGAATGAGTGAAAAAATGAAGTTAAAATTGGTAAGATAAGTTATAAAGATAAATTAGTAAATTGGATAAATATGGTTGTGTTAAGTTTTTTAATTGTGTTAAATTATGATAAATTGAGTTGAGACATGTCTAGAATTTGGAATGTATTATAATGTGTATAAGTAAGTTAGAGATTAAGTGGAATAAATTTTGTGTGAAAAATAGTGTGGAAAAACCGATCTTGTTAATGGAATGGTGGATTAGTTAAGGACTAGTTGCCTAATAAGTGGTTAACCAGTGCTGGCACTAGTCGACGAATTGTGGTAAGTAATGAGCAGAAACATTCATTTGTGTAACTATAAAATTAATAAACGAAAGAAGCATTAAGAGACATTAGAGCAACAATTGAGAGGCCTTGAGAAGGCTATAAATATGTGTATTTTATGTAGTTTTGTATTTAAGAAGTGAAAAAAACATATATTGAAGTGTTTGAGCATTAAAATCTTGATTTTAAGAGTTTTTGTTAAGTTTTATGTGAGTTTTGTGAAGTGTTTGTGAGTTTATGTATTGCATTCATTCTAATGCAGTATGGGCTCTTAAACACCTTGATGAGTCAAAGAATAACACTTTAGAAGGTGTTTTATGAGAAGAGTGAAACTGAGAAATAGTATTGTGTGAAGTGAAAATTGCAAGTGAAAATTATGAGAGAGATTATTCTTTAGCCTTAAAAAAGAAGAGTTTTATATGAGAGGTTGTTATTGATCCTTGTAAAAAGAAGAGAGTGCCAGGAGGTTATTCCTAAGCTTTAGAAAAAAGAGAGTGGGTGAAAGGTCATTTTTGAACCTTAGAAAAAGAAGAGAGAAAGATTATTCTTGAGCTTTGAAAAGAAAATTTGTATTATTTTTTAACCTTAGAAAAAGAATAGAGAAATTTTATTCTTAAGCCTTGAAAAGGAAAATTGTACAAATGTTGTATTTGTTCTTATTATAGTGAGAATTCTTAACAAGATTTATAGGGAAGTGGACATAGGAGAAAGTAGATATCTCCAAACCACTATAAATCATTTGTGTTTTTGTTCCGTTACTCTTTTGCATTTCAAGCATTTGTTTATAAGTTATTTAAATAATTGTTTATATTGATTAAATTATTAGCTTCCAATATTAGATAAAGAATTTGATAAATTAGGATTGTTTAACTTTCGTATAATAATTTGTGAATCTAGGTTAATTAATTTAGAAAGAATTTTTGAAAGCCCCTAATTCACCCCCTATTAGGTGTTAAATGGAACCAATAGAAGTTCTGCTTACACTGATCTCAGCAGAAGTTCTCATTCTCCACTATAACTTGTCATCACCATCTAAGTATATTCCTATCACATTGACTTTCTCGACATCGAAAACCTTAACAATCGTAAAGTACTGCTCTTAATAGAAAGTTTTGGATTTCCTTATCAATCTAAATGCCTTAAAAAACTTTGGGTTGACACACATTCATTGTAGTGCTCTTAGTACGACTAATATCTTATGTTGTAATGGCATGTCTAAGAATTACCATGTTGAACCTTAACTCCTTTTGTGCCTTCATTAAGTACTTGATATTGAAGTTGTTAGATTTGCCTCTCCGACATATCAAACTAAGATTGGTATGATATGAACTCTTCCTCTCTTATAGGAATCAATCTAATAAGTGCTTCTACCCTGTTGACACACTCAATTAGATTGTTGCTTCTTGTCATATCAAAATAAAACTAATATTAATTGATAAAAGGACCTTCTAGACATCAAAATTATATTGCAAGTCAGGCCTAATCTTTTGCATAACATTCAAGCTTAGGTATAATTAAGCCTAACTCAACCTTTCCACGTGATCATCGACCAATAAATATATTAGTCATAAATGACACTTATGAGGAAGAGGGGCGAGGTGAATTAGGTTGTCTAAATTTTTCTAAGTCAATTATAACTAATTACATAATCCCTTTAAAACTTATACAAAATCGTAATAAATAATTTAATAAAAAATATAAAAAATATAGAAATATAAATATGAAATTAAACAAACCAAATTTATTGTGGTTTATTGTCCAACTCCATACCTATGTCTACTCCTTTACACATTTTTGAAAATTTCATTATCTCAAATATCACCTATATAAATCTTGATCCTTTTTCCATAGGCTCTAAAGTAAACTTTATACTTTCAAAATTTCACAAGTAATATTCCCTAAAAAAAATAGTTAAAAAGCTATCTCAATTTAATTATAAAATGTTTAAAGGGGTCTAAAAAATTACTTAAATTAATGCACTAAAACTCACATAAATCTACACTAAAACTCAATCAAACTTCATAAAACAATTCTTATAATGGTTCAAATTACTTTTATATGTATTATATATACTATACTTAAATGCATTACACACTACCTAGTGCACCTATTTATAGTGAAAATTAGGCCAACTAATCGTTTTATACTGTTGGGTATCATTTAATTTCATTTTACTTTTGAAAACTAGTAGTTGCTCCTTATTGAATACAACCATCAATCAACCTATCTGCATATATCAGTCAACCGGTGATTGATCGATTGATATATGGCACTAATTAACCAATCTTCCAAAAATATGCACATTGGTGGACTAGTTTAACTGTTTGATCGTTTGTCAACCAATCACTATATAGACTAATTTTTAACATACTTTCACACATTCAAACTAATGCCCTCTTTTTCTCCTTAATAGCTAACTTTTCCAAGTATTTAGACAAAACTAAATCATCATCTTTAAGGTATTTCATATTTTTAAGACGGTTAGTTTCATCAATCATTATATACATGAAATCTTTAATGATTAGATTTCTATTTTTAAATACTTTATATGCTTTATTAATAAATAAATATTCTTAAAAAATACCCTCATTGTTTCTAAAATTAAATTTTCTTAAGTTATTCTTAGTGTTTAAGATATAAATTTGTTCTAAAAAACTTTAAAATAACTAATGTTTGGTTTCTCGCTATGCTAAAGTTTTAAAAGAGTTTTTATCTATTGTAAGGATAATGTATACCCTATTTATCGTATGATATACACATGTAATAGCTTTAGCTTAAAACTTTTCCAATTTTTTAGCCCTTTTCATTTTTTATATTTCTTAAAAAATTTCAAAAAAGATTTAAAGCATTCATCCTTACTAATTTTAAACAAAACCCAGTAAATCTACTAAAATCACTTACAATAACAATTACATTAAACTTACCACCTAATTTAACAACCCTAATAGGTTCAAACAAGTTCCTACGTAGAAGTTTTAAGGGTCTAAATGTAGTTATTTATTTCTTACTTTTAAAGGAATTCCTTACTTGTTTTTCCATTTGATCAGTTCCACAAATTCTATCTTTTTTTAAATTTTATGCTCGGAAGCCTATTTTCAAGTTGCTTAGAGATGGGATTTAATAATAATTCCATTCTCAAATGTCCAAGCCTTTTATACCAAACCCATGCATTTTCATTTGTGGAAACTAAACACTTCAAATCAAGATTAGAAAATCATCTAGATCAACAATGTAAATATTTCCTTCCCTTTTTCTTAAGAGTATCATACTATTATCAATTATTTTAAAAACTATGCATGATTTTCGTTTAAAACTACTTTATAATCCTTATAACATAATTTACTAATACTAAGTATATTATGCTTTAAACCATCAACTAAAAGAATATTATTAAATAAGGTATGATTTGTCTTACCAACCTTCCTAATGTTAATTACTTTACCTTTGACATTGTCCCCAAATATGACGAATTCACCATCTTTACTTTGAATGAAATGAATTGGTTAGGTCATTGATCATGTGCCTTGAATATCCACTATCAGCATACCATTTATTCTTACTCTTAATGACCTAAAAAACAAGAAAATCATTTAAATTTAAGTACCCACTTTAACTTAGATCCTTAGGAGTTTGACTTATTTCTATCCTAACCTTTTGGTGTATTATTTCAACTACCTAATTTATCATATCAAAATCATTCTACATGTCTATAATAACTATAATAGTTATAAAAAAATGTATACAATTTATATTCATCTCTAAATCCATATTTAGGTCTTGACTCATTATAGGTCTAAGTGTGTTGGTTTGGCTTAAGTTAATAGTATTGCATCCTACCATTATATTTACCTTGTAGTGCTCTCGTAGTTATTATATTAAGACTATAGATGGATGTATGATACCTCTTCCTAGGTTGAATTTTAGTTGTGGGTTCCTTTGGTTCATGTGGCCTAGGTATAAGTTCATTTTCTAAGTTTCTTCCCTTTACAAAAGTGATCCTATTGGTAAAAGGTACATTATCACTAATATATCCTAGTCTATATCTATTATTTCCTAATTTTTATGCTCTTAAAATTGATTTTAATTCTAATTTCCGTTTGTAAATTTAGCTAAAGATTCGTTAAAGGATTCTACTTCTGTTTTCAATTATGCTTTTTCATTTACCAATTTTCCTATCATTTTCATCTATATTCTTTGATTCTAAATCATGTCTTGGTTTTGCATTCTCTAATTTTCTTTCATTCAATAGCTTTAAAGTTTCTATATATTTTATAGATACTTTCTTCTTCTTCTTCTTCTTCTTAGTCAAAACTTCTAAGCATTATACTAACTTATTATAGTAAAGTCAACATCATATTCATTATCACTATAAGAGGTAGAACAAAATTGTACCTTATCACTTTTCAAGAAGCACATTTTTGCCAAATCATCTTCCCCTTTAGATTTATTTAAATCGTCCCATGTTGTAGGTTTCAAGGCCTTTTTTTTCTTTCCTTCTTCTTTTTTTTTGTCTCTTTTTTTTAGGAGCAGGAGTTGTGATCTTGTATGACCTACTTCCTTACGTTAAAAACATATAAAGTTAATTAATTTAGTTTTAGAATTGTTCTTACCTTCTCTTGAGTCTCTTCTTTATGTGGATACCTTCTTCTTTAAGAAATTATTGAAGCTTCTTGTGAGTATTATTTTGTCCTCATCTTTACTTCTACTTATGGAGGCTTCATCATCACAATGTTCCTCCCTTGATGCTTTCAACACCATGTTCTTTTTCTATTAAATGATCTCTTCTCCTTGTGTCTCTTTGAGCCTCATCTTATAGATTAGTAAGGATATTATTAAAATTTTTAAAGGAAAAATGTTCAAATCCTTAACTTCTTGAATGACTGTCAATTTAGGCTTTGATATCTTGGGCAAGGACATAAATATCTTTCTAACTAATTCCACATAAGTATAAATTTTTCTTAAATCTTTCAAAGTATTGATAATATTAATAAATCTAGCATACATGGAGGATATATTTTTATCATGCAACATATAGAATAGATCATATTGATGACTTAGCATGTTAAACTTATTTTGTTTTACTTGGTTAGTTCCCTCGTATGTCACTCCTAAGGTATGCCAAATCTTATAGGTGGTTTCACACCTAAATATCCTATTAAACTCATTTTTATGTAAGGTATAAAATAGGATATGCATAGCTTTATTTTTCAAAGACACTAAATTTTCATCATTATTATTCCATTTATCTTTAAATTTTAGTATCTTTTGATTACCTATTACTTTTGTAGACATGGGGGATTTGTGATTTTATCTTCAACAATTTAACACTGTTGACCATAAAAAAGCATCCCATCTTAGTTTTTCAATATAGGTGATCGTGTCTATCAAAGTATGGTGCCCCATTAGTATAAATAGAGTAAAAGTATTCATGTGTGCCATATTATAATATTTATTCACTATCACTAAAATTAAATCTGTATGAAATCTAACTTCGATTATACTTATTGGTCCTAAATGAAAACTAAAAGGAGGGGTGAATTAAGTTCTCTAAAATTTTTCTAGGTTAATTATATCTCATTACATAATCCTTCTAAAACTTATACAGAATCTTAATAAAAAATTTAATAAATAATATAAAACAATATGTAATAAAATAAACTTGAAATTAGAAGAGCATGGTGAGAAGAGTATAAACAAAAATTTATAGTAGTTTGGTGTCTAACTCTACACTTACATCCATCCCTCATCACTTTGTTGGAACTCCTCCTATCTTAGATGTCACTTGTACAACTCTTGGTCCCCTTTTCAAAGGCTCTAGGATAACCTTTACACTTTTACAATTTTACAAGTAATACTTCCTTACAAATACGCTTAAAAAACTATGCTTCCTTAAAAATACACTTAAAAAACTATCTTACTTGACTCACAAAGTATTAATGAGGGCTCATAAAATCACTTAGATGAATACACTAAAACATACTTGAAACCACACCCAAACTTAATTGAACTTCATAAAATAACTCGCATAATATCTCAAATCACTTGTATATGTGTCATACTATATTTGGATATATTACATGTTACCCAGTGTACATATTTATAGTGAAAATTTGGTTAACTAGTTATTTTTGTTCATTGGATATCATTTAATTTCATTTATTTTTAATTTACTATTGAAAACTAGCCGTTTCTATTCATTGCACCCAACTATTAGTCAATTAACTTGCATATATGATACTAGTCAACCAGTCTTTTAAAAATATGCATACTGGTCGATTAGTTTAAACCTTTTGTACCAGTTACTAGTCAACTGCCACCGATACATAGTGGTTTTTTTAATGTACTTTAACATATTTAAATACATTCAAATCAACACAAAAACAATTTACAACACTTTCTTAACACTCACACACTTCAAAAAATTCTCCAAGATCATTTTTATGTATTAATAAGATTATTTGAAAACTGTTCCTCACATAATTTCTTTTGATTATGCAACCTATATATATATAAATTAATCATGAATGCAATTATCCATGAATTAAGCCCTTTAAATATAATGAGTAGACTAACCAAGACTTACATAAAAAATTACAATATTAAACTTATTTAAATTACTATCTTTGTCTTTAAGTTTGATTCTTTTTCCACTTGTTCCTCATATACTCTATTTATGCTCTAAGACCCCGAAACTCATCTTATATGTTTTATCATCATCAAATTAGAAGAAACCTCATATAGTTTAATAAAATATACTTATTCTCAAATGCCTTAGAATCCCGATGTTTAGAAAGTGTTTAAATATCACATTTAAGAAAGCAAATGTTTTGGAAGTAATAAGAATATAAGGCAGCAAGAAGTAAGAGAAGAACACACAAAGCTTTATAGCCAAAAAGCTAAACTTTATTACTTACCTCAAAGTACATAAAGGAATGCTCTCAACTCTATCTACTTTGATTGAAAGAGTGAATTTCAGTGAGGAGGGTAAGGTTTAAATGACTAATTATAGGCATTATTTTGCTTGGAAGTCAAACTACAAATACAATTAAGGATTCTAGCTTATCTCAACTTCCAAGATTGTATTTATCCCAATCAATATGATGATATCCCCATTTAAATAGGATATAATATGGTTACATCACATCATAACAAACAAGATAAGGATTACATATAATTATATAAGATATCATCTTATCTTTGAAAATTTCTGCAATTTTCTAATGATTATCCCATATACTCTTATCTCTCATAAGCTATTATATATCCCATGTGATCTTTATCTATCACATTATTCAAGATCTTCCCATGATTTCTATCTAATGATGAGATATCCAGGTCAACCTATGTAGTATACTAGTCTAACTAATATGTACCAATGGTCAAGTCTCGTTCACTATAATTCATTCATTTGAACACATTGAATCATTGATCCTTAGTCTATTAAAAACTTATCCTAAGCTAAGTAAATCAACCCACAGTACCAAACTTTACCAAAACTCATACTATACTTGATCCAACCTAGTTGCTTTACCTTAGTTCCTTCGCATACCTCCCTCATACATGTGATTCATTAACCTTCAACCAAGATTCATCCCAGGCTAACTGTGAAGTGCTTGCATATATTAAAGGGCTAACACCTATGTTATTGTAAGTGTTATGTATCTTTTCTATCATCTCAATCTCATTATATTTCACTTCTTAACACTTTGTCCCCAAGTTTCCTGTAGCTGCCTTCACCATAAGTGAGTTTGGCAATTGAGAGCAAAATATTTTTTGTACGAACTTGATTTGGCATGAGAACAAAGATTTGAATACTTGATTCCATAGTTGTTTGATCCTTGAAATTTGACATGAGTTTGAAAGAAGGATGGCAAAAGGGTCAATTTTAACCCTAAAATTTTAATTAATATTAAAATCAGACTATAACATTTTAAAATATTCAAAAAGAACTCTAAAAGATACATGTTAATTTTATTATTTTTTTACTCTAAAACTGGTTGTGTGTTGTGATAATATATTTATGCTTTCTAGAATTCCCCTATTCATACAAAATAGATATTTATGACGGGTTGTCATATATTAGTACATTTTATTGGTTAATTTTGTATCCCAATCATACACATTAGTTTTAATTTAATTTTAATTTTCTACTCCAAATAATTTCCATATCAGTTGGTAATCGATTCTCTCTTCTTCTTTTTCTATGTTGAGTTCTTTTACGCCTCCCACATTTTCTGCATTGATGGTGTTTTGTTTTAAATTAAGTTAATGAACAAAGAAGGTGATGATGGGCACTCTTGCATAAGTTAATAACTGAAAGTTAATGAATAAAGAAAATGAGAATGGATATCTTACTACGCTTAAATAATTGAAAGGGAGGGGGAAAGAGGATGTGTAATATAAGGTTTTTCCAATAGAAGTAGAATTAGAGCTGAAGTCTTTATGATCTCTTTCTCGTCAGGTCATGGAAACAGCCATCAATTTGTAGTGAACAACCGTAAGATTTAAGGGTTTAGCTAATAAATTAAGATATCACTAGCAAATTTGCAAGGCATTGATGCTATCGTATAAACATATACTCTTGAAACTAAATGGCTGCAAATACCAGAAACAATCTTCTAAAATGACTTTGGTTTTTGTCTCAACTAATCCAATAATACTCTAATTTAATGGAGTCTCATTAGCCACATGAGAAAAACAAACAAAGAAGTGTTTATTAAAGGAAGAAATCGTGTGTCAGCAATCTGACTGCAGTCACTGATATCCGCGTTGTCAGGGGCCATCCCTGTTGCTGTCCCATTATTTACTGAAGAGCTGCGTTATAGAATTCTCATGAATCATACATAAACGTTATAGGAGAGTTGCAGAATTTATTGATGCATCAAATGATAATGAATGTGTGTGAATTCCATGTATAGAACCTAAAAGCAGATCGTTCGACCACCAGAAACACAAAGAAGAGAAGTAATTATAACAAGGAAAATGGATCTTTTAAAATTTCAGAAGCATTACCTGGAAGGGAATTTGCAGTTGCCGTGACCTGCAAACCCACACGAAGGAATCACTAAATAAGCACGAGAAACAGAATAATAATAATAATAACGCAGATAGTAGGCATCAATCGTACTGGGGTTGATGGAAGTGAGAGTAGCGGTGTTACTAAAGTAACAGGCATCATCAGTCAAGCCATTCTTCAAGTAGTAATCATTGAAAGCCCAAGACGCTGTTCTTTCAAGGTCACTGGGGTCATAACATGGCCTACTTGGCTGTATGGGGTCACAGTTGGCTCCGCCGGGACCGCATGCCCAATCGAGCGCCTTCTGAAGAGACTCGTCGTCGGCATTGTTTTTTGCAACGCACCATACAACATCCCTTGGAAAACTGCTGCTTAGGGCATTTGTTCGTTGTGGCAGCGCGCAACCCACAGCCACAGCCACCACTAGAAACACCAGAAAAACATGTTTAGATGCAGTAGAAGACATGTTCCATAGAATCAAAGTGAAGATTGTGATGAAAGAAAGACATGGAAAACGTAACCGTTCTGATTTATAATGAATATGGACGTTGCGATTCAGAGGAATAGCAGAGAACGTAGCATTTACACATACAGTGGTGTGTGTAGTTAATTAATAAATAAAGGCTAATAATAATATTTATAGTATTAGTTCATTAAGAACCTGAAGTACAAAAGACTTCTATGTTTTGTCTTTTCTCATCGGTTACAACTTGAACCTTCTATGGAGAAACCGCCCTCTTTTCGTTTTAGAAAAAAAAAAAGAGATTATTATTAATATTATTGTTATTGTTATTTAATTATAGTTTATCAAGCCTAAACTCTTTGTAACGTATGAGTTGCAGCGATATGAATAAGCCAGCCCATTAAATTTATAGGGATAAGCCCAATAAACGTGTAGTGGACCTACATTAAGTATTCTACAAATCCAATCCTTAGTACGTAAACTAATGCATCTTTTGTCCCAACTCTCTTTTAGTAATTAGTTACAAACCGGGAGCTAAATCGTCTTATTTCACTTATTCCCTATGTGGGATCCAAGTGTATTCCATTATACAGATATATTTGCTTCTTGTAGGAGGGGGAAAGTCCTTGCATCTCATTATGAATTTATTTGTATAATTATGCATAACATAATGTGTTATTCATCGGTTCCTAGAGATGGTAAAATCACATGTAGGCACAGGTGTTACGTTTGTTGTCATGTAATGTAATAACAGTTGAATAGACGATTTCATATTAATTTTGATTTTCTTTTATTATGGTTGATGTATGCGTACTTTATTGTAATTATTTTGTAAGTGAGGAGATCTAGAAAAGCTCGAAGACCTAAGTGGGTTGCACAAGTTAGATATGTCTCCAATTAGTTTTATTTAAATTGACTTTATGTTGGCATTATTGGTCATTTTACTTTTAAGAATTAGTTATAATGTGAAATTGTGGATGATTGATTAAGATTTAAATTATACAAAAATTATTTCTTTTGTGTTTGAGTATATCGAGAAAGTGCAAGATTGTTAAATATTAGTTTGGTGGTGAGGTATATGATTTTGGATATTTCAATTAAATGGTGATCTACTAAGTACCAATATGATTAGTTTAGGAATAAGTAAAATTTTAAGTTAAAATATAATATTCTTATAGGAATGTATTATATAGGATTTTAAAATATAATTTAATATGTTTTCACCTCTATCTAAATACCAAAATGCCTAACTTGTGTGTGTGTTTTAATAAAATTCTAGGTTCAAGCTCGAACGGAGAGCTTTGAACAAAAATAACAAAGTGTAGATGCTTTTTCAGAAGATCAATGATAGTATTTAATGGCACCATTAATGTGCATTTAAACCACCTTTGTAGTCCCAATTAAAATTAGAAAAACATCATGACTCTTTAATAGTATCATTGTAAAGCGAGTAAACCTCTATTGAAGACCAATTTGTAGATAGAAGAATAACGTGGGTTCTAAACGACACCATTGATCAATAATTTCAAGAGCCATTACAATCTTTAAAGGTGTGCTTTAACATATGTTTCAAGGGTAATTCAGATTATTCATCCCCAAACCAACTTGAAATCTTAAGGAGACACATATAAACATAATTTAGAGGGTTTTGCAAAAGGAACATTTTTAAGAGGTGAAGCAGTCTTGTAGGGAGTTAAGTTAAATAGTTTCAGTTTTCTTTTTTAGTTTTCTCTCAATATTGTATTATAGATATCAAGAGTGATTTTTAAGGTTGCAAGAAGTAAATTCAAGGATTAGAGTTAAGAGTTACCATTGAGATAGTGATATTCTAAGTGTTTTTCTATACTCTTTAATTCGTTGTATCTAACTCTTTTTGTCTATTCAATAGATATCTGTTTCGTAATTCAATCTTTGTGTTCATTGGCAAAGATGAGTGGCTAATTTCTTTAGTAGTTAAGGATAGGTAAGTAGATGAACTAATTGACTTCTAATTGTTTAATTGTGTACAAATCTTTATTTATTTGAGTTCTTAATCATCTATAATAGACTAACCATCTAGAATAGATTTATAAATAAATAGAGATCCAATAAATCAATATTAGTTAATGAAAAAAATTGATAAACACTATAATTTAAATAAGTAAATGGCCAAAAATTAATTAATTGTGAATATCTCAATTCTAAAAAGGATTTTAGGATTGAATTTCTTAAATTTAAAGCCTGTTATCTAAGTTTATTGAATGACTAAATTATAAAGTAGGACTAATCATGTTACCTTTAAATGGTCCTTCAAGTAGGGAGATTTAGGAGAATTGAAGTTGAAATTATAGAGAAAAATGCTAAACAGATCATCAACAAGTGCATTATGATATCATCATTATAGTGTAAACTAAGAACATTAACGGTTCTTCGTAATGGTGCTATAGTAGTCCACTTAGATCATTGTTGAAGCATGTGTTTCGTACATAAATTACATTTTTTAACCTAAACCCTATTCTTTCAATTTTTTTCTCCTTCACTCTTGTCGATACTCCTCTAGCCTATCTTCATTTTTTCACTTATCCTCCTAGTCTTTAGGGGCAAACACCACCTTTTCTTATTTGAACTTGTCTCTATTCTTATAAATGCCTCTTTTTTAACCAAAAACCACAACTTTTGTCATCTTTTCCCACTTTCATTGGTAGCTCCACAAAACCCACTGTTGCACTTCGATTCTTTCCTGTTTTGGTTGGCTATGCTGACCTTTTGACAATGATTTTTTATTCATCAAACTCATAATCCTTTGATATATAAACTCATAATCCTTTGATCTATCTTTTGGTATAATTTACAACCTATTTCATCGGTATTAGTAAGATAATATTGTTAGGAGTGATTTATATTAGTTTTTATGTTATGTTTTATTGTATTTTCACTCCTAAATATCTATAAAATTATCCTATTTATGTATTCTTTTGATTATACTGTAGGTTCAAATCTATTTGGACTTAATTGAATTTAAAAGAATAAAAAAAGAGTTCAAAACCCAAATGAAAGAAATTTCATGATTATTTTGAGGCGACACTAAAATTAAAAGAGCTGTGAAATCAATTTGAGGACTTAAAGAATCGCGTTATGAATACCACACCAAATTCTAAAGTTATTTGACAAGTCATAAAGAGTGCACAAAGGAAAAAATAAGACAAGCTGAGTTGAGCTCTAAATTTGGTATAGCTAACTTGGGGAAGGAATTAAGTATACTTTTAGAGCTTACAATGCTATGAAACTTTATAGGGTACTAGAACATCATGTGAAGAGTGTACATATCAAATGTCATGGCCATTGGAGGTGTATAGAAAAAGTTAGAGTAGAAAAATTGAAAAGGGCAGAAGCTGTCAATTTCTGAGGTTTAAACCAAACAACGTCGTTTTATAATTTTTAAGGGAAAACTTGACCGAATTAAACCTAAAATGTCCCCAAAACCCTACTAGCCTCATAAGACATATAAAAAGAGCTTTAAAGTGTAGAAAAGAGGTAGATTTGAAGATTGGAAGAAGAGAAACATATGGTAGTTTAGGAAGTGACGTTTTCATTCTTAGTTAAAGTTTAGTTTAGGTTTTCTTTTCTTTTTTCTTTCTTTACATTGAGAAAGGGAATGAGAGCCTTCAAGAACATTTAAGGTGGATTGAAGAGTAGGATTCCAAAAAACAATAAATTTTGGTTGTATTCCTTCATATTTCTTCTTATTTTGTATCAGCTCTTATTTTTCATCACTTGATGCGTGTTTTCTTATTATATTCTTTCTTTTATTATTGAATATGTGTTCTTAATTTGTTTATCCAAGGTTAGGATTTTATGGGTTTTATTTGATTGGAGTATTTTTGCTTAATTAAAGTACTTAATTTAATATTTCTTTGATTGACCATCTTAGTTAGATTTTTAGATGATTAAAGGATCCTTAAACATGGGCTTGTAATTATTGGAAGATTAATTAGGTGATAAAATTTAGGCATTGATCAACTTTAAAATATTTTATGAATGTTATTAGATCTAATGAACTTAGATTTAGGAGTCTTGAGATTAATGCCTTTTGTTTCAATTTGTTTATTAGACCACATGAATTAATTGAGTTTAAAAGAAAAAAGGTGTTTCCATGACCAATGATTATATTTTGTTTTCGCGATGAATGCCTTAAATCTGTCTAATGAATTGTTTCTTATTTATTTAGCCTATTGAAATTTTTAGCCTTAGTTAATTTATCATTTGTTAGACTCATAATTCATTAGTCCATGTTTAGATTGAATGTTATTTCTTTTTCTTTTAGTTAATTCCTTTATATTTTCTTTATTAATAAGTAATATAAAATAGAGTAAACCGAGCATCGTACCCAAGATATCCAAATGTAATAATATCAAATTAAGCTGTGCAAAATTCACTCAAAGAACCAATATTTTGATTGATGCAAAAAGGGAATTAAAACTTACAATGGCAAAATAATAAAAACAAAACGCAACCTGACAATGTTTAACAATTAAGACTTCTAAAGGTAATAGCTAGTTAAGGTTTTGGATTTCAATAGATTGATCACTTAAAAAGTGGGGTGGTATGAATTATGATCTACTTCACACAAGCGAGATATTACTAATGGTCACAGGAACATCTTATCTCTTTTAAGCTCAAATTACCTACTTTGGTTTGTAAATAATATGGAATAAAAAACATAAAAATCAAGAAGCCTAAATCTAATTTCATTAAATTTAGGAATCCTCACATAAGATTTTAAGACTTGATACACTCTTAGATTTAAATATGTTGCACAATTGATTTTCCAATAATTAGTATCAAGCTAAATTAGATAAAATAATTACCCAATCAATGCAAAATAACATCCACCAAATTTGTTCTCAATCTAAATACTCTCTTAACCTCAACCAAAGCAGATTACTAGTACATATTAATCAATTAACGCAAAGAATTAATCAAATAGAACATGTTCATTGAATAATATATGTAAAAAAAAAATCAAAACAAGTGGAAAAAAGAAAATGACAAAGTTACATCACAAAGATAAAATATCAAAGTTATAGCACAGAGATGGTCATTCCTTACTATAATCTATCAATGCTCATCACTTGAATGCTCCTCCAAAGCCAAATTGTCAACCAAAATCAAAATAACACAAAACAGGAAAACTAGTTGAAAACCTAAAACTATGAGTGTTTTGTTGAATCTAATTGTGTCTACTCGTTTTAGGAGACAAAAGTTGAGTTTTTGTACTCCTTTGATGTCGGCTAGGGTTTGGAAGGTTTTTCCAATGATTTGGACGATGTCTACCCTTAATATGTTCAAATATGATGCGTACAAATAGTAAAACGCCCCTCTCTTTAACTGCACAATGGCGCCGTTATAAACCACCATTTTAGTCTTAGAATCAAGCTTCAATGGTGGTTTTTCAACCATTAATGGTGCCATTGAAAAACTCTAACACCCTCATTAATGCTCTGTTCTGTATAATTTTAGTTGCATTTTTGTTTCAATTCTCTCTTACTTTCTCCAATATGCTCTAAAATCATTATACACCTAAAATCATCAAGAGTATATCTCAATTGGAGTGGTTTATACATTAAAATTGATAAAACATAGCAAATAATGTATCAAAACCAATGTATTTTTAACTTTTAACATCCCCATACTTGAATTGTTACTTCCCCTCAAGTAACTCACTTAGGCACTGAAAAGAACATCTTCTAAGGATGGTTAAAGGTTAACTGGAAATCTCAACATAACTTATGCAATCAAATATGATCAATATCATCTAATTCAAGGTTGATCATGGATTAGCACATATGGTCATTATATAGCAAAATTAACTCCTCAAACATAATACTAAATATCAAGAAACTCACAAAGATCAGTATGCAAACCTGTCATAGATTGATCATTAATTTCAAATCCTTATTTTACTCATTCAACCATGAAAAATCCTCCAAAAGTGCTATGCAACCAATCATTTACATTGAATCACAATTATACTCAATTTACCTCATGTCTTCTTTAAACTTAAACTTTTCACAAAATCAATCTTATATATAAAATGAGCAAAAACACATTCAGGCACCTTATTTATTGAGCATTTTAGGCCTATGTTGGAGATTACTTGTTCTTTATTGACATAAAAGTGAACACCTTGTCATGAACATCCTTGGTTACTTAACTAGGCCACTTCACACCAACTGCTTACTAACACCACTGATTAACTTTGACCTTTTATGGTACAAAGCCAGTGGAGTGAATTATTGCTCATTTTATTTAGTTTTTTTTAGTAAAAATTTCCTTCTACATATAAAACATCATAATGATCATCAAGTATCCATTTTCGAAAGTCATAATGCAAACCAAATGTCCAAGTTCATCAATATTCACAACTAGCTACATAGACTTTATAATTAACTTGAGTAATTAAATTCATTGTATATATCTTAATTTCTATTCCAGGTGCACCAAAAAATCCAAACAGATTTCAACTTAGCATTATGCAAAATAAATCAATTTCACCACATATTCAAAACCATAATTAAGAAATCCGTGATCAAACAAGAATTAATCCAAACTAATTAGACTTATTACATGCATCACATTAAGATACACTAGTTAATATTTAATCAACCTTCGCATGATTGTCAATACAATAACTAAGTTAGCTAGACAAAGGCTTTCAAAAATTCAAGTGTGCATCTCTCAATAAAATAATCATCTTGTTTCCCCCCATACTTGATTGGAACATTGTCCTTATTGTTTATAATATCAAAAATAGAGCATATAGGAAGGAAAAGAGAATAGAAACTCCCATGAAAAAGAAGATTCAACATCACCTCGCATCCATTTGAATGGAACCTATAAAAGAACTCATAACCATTAAAACATAGGAAAACATAAAAAAAAACGCAATCTAAACAAAATGAAAAAGAAAACTAAATCTTGTGCCCTACGAAAAGAAAACAAACTACCAAAAATCAATGAAGAGATGGGGAAGACTCTAGAAAAAAGAGTGTTTCACATGTATTCTCCACCCATTTAGGCATATATAATTTAACTCTCTAACTATTTACCTTAAAAGGGGTTTCATTGTCTCTTTTTACCTCCAAAACCCTAAATGGAAAAACCTTCATTACTTTGAATAGGCCATTCTACCATGACTAAAGCTTTCCTGGAAAAAGATGAAAATGGGAGTTATAAGTCAATACCTAGTCACCTACCTTAAAGTCTCGGTATAAGAGCTTTTTATCATGCCATCTCTTCACTTAATCTTTATATAGCTTCGAGTTCTGTTAAGCATTGAATCTTAACTCCCTAAGCTCATTAAGCTGTAAAGATCTTTTGGTACTAGCACAAGACAAATTAAAGTTAAGAAATTTATTGGTCTAGTATGCACGATAATTTAGTGGTCTAGTATGCACGATGCTCTAACTCAACATGAAGATGATAAGCTTTTCCATACACAATCTTAAATGGAGATGTGCCTATGGATGTTTTAAATATGGTCTTATATACCCAAAATGCATCATCTAGGTTTAATGACCAGTCTTACCTAGAAGCATTAATAATTTTTTCTAAGATTTTCTTTAATTTCCGATCAGAGACTTCAATCTACCCACTAGTTTGGGGGTGGTATGGTATAGCAACCTTGTGAGTCACTCTATACTTAGCCAATAGAGAATCAAACAACTTATTATTAAAAAAAATGGGTTCCCCTCATCACTAATTATTGTCCTAAGTGTGCCAAAAAGTGTGAAAATATTCCTTTTAAAGAATTTAACGACAACTCTAGCTTAATTGATGAGTAAGGCTTCTACTATAACCTATTTACTAGCATAGTCTATTGCAACCAAAATGTATTGATTGGAATATGTCTTAAGGAACGGTCTCATGAAATCAATACCCCAAATGTTAAAGATTTCATAAATTAGAATATTAGTTAAAGGTATGCCATGCTTCCTACTTATGTTTCCAACCCCTTGACATCGATTATAAGACTTGACAAATGTATATACATCTATAAATAAGATGGGCCAATAAAAATTACACTTCAAGACATTATACGCTATCTTAGATGCCCCATAATATCCCTCAGTCTCTCTAGAATGAGAATGATATACTATGGAAGACATCTCTTCTTCAAGAATGCAACACCTAACTATCATATCTACATAAATCTTGTAAAGTAAAGGTTCATCCCACAAGTAGTGTTTTATCTCAAATAAAAATTTCTTTTTTTAAGAATATGAAAAGTTAAGAGGAATGATATTACTAGTGAGGTAGTTAACATAATCTACAAACCATGAGTGGTTGTCATAGCTATTAGATGCTCGTAAAAAAAGGTCTCCTTGATGCCCTTATTAGTTATGCTCTTTATGGTAGCTTCATTTAGCCTTAACAGGTGATTGACTACAAAATTCTTATCCCCCTTCTTATTCTTAAATTCGGTGTCAAACTTCAGCAAGAGTGTAACCCAATGAATCAGTCTTGGTTTGGCATCGAGTTTTATCATAAAGTACTTTAAAGCTATATGTTCAGCATACACAATGAATTTTGACAAAACCAAATACAATTTAAACTTACTGAAAGTAAAAACAACTCTGTTCTAGGTTCTTCTTGCATAATAGATAGGGTGAAAAAGCTTACCTTATTATTGACCCAATATAGCCCCCAATGCAAAATCATTCACATCACATATTAATTCACATAGAAAAGTCCAATCAGGAGACACATGCATAGAATTATTTTCAAGTTTATCCTTTAATAATTTAAAACATATCATGCAATTATCATCAAAATCAAACATAGCATATTTTTCAAGCAGTTCAGTTAAAGGTCTAGAAATTTTTAAAAAGTCCTTTAAAAACCAACGATAGAAATCAACATGCCTAAAAAAAACTTCTAATGGATTTAACATTGTTTTATGGAGGTAGTTTCTTAATGACATCTTTCTTGGTTGGATGCCTCTATGCCTTTGCTAAAGATTTTGTGACTTAAGACAATGCATTCTTGAACCATAGAATGGCATTTTTTTCCAATTAAATACTAAATGGGTCTCTTTACATATGGTTAAAACCTTCTCCAAGTTTTCTAAATATGCCTCAAATGAAGTGCCAAACACAAAGAAGTCATTCATAGAAATTTCAATGCAAGTTTTAAGAAAGTAAGAGAAAATAACCATCATGCATCTTTGAAATGTAGCTGAAGTATTATATAAACCATATGGCATATATCTATATGTAAATGTACCATAGTGACATGTAAAATTTGTCTTTGCCTGATCTTCTAAAGCTACTAGAATATGAAAATAACTACTGTTGAATCAAGGGTTGGTTCCACCTTTGTTTTGATGATGAAAAAGTGTTTCTACTAATGTATTTGTAGAGTTTAATGATGAAAAAGTGTTTGGAACATATTTGATAAATGAGAAACTAAGTTATTAATTAAGATAAGTTTATAAGTCATGAAATAATGTTTTAAATAGAGGCTATGCAAATTGAAGTTGTATGAATTGATTAAGTATATAAATAAAGTGAATAAAATTGCTTAGATCAATGTGTTAAGGAAATTTGATAAACTAGATGAACTGATTATGTTAAGTTTGTATAATTGTGTAAAATGTGTTAAGGTCTAATTAGTAGTATTTTGTTTGTGTTAAAATATATTTAATTGGATTAAGAACTTAATGGAATTGTTTCTGCATGGATTGATTAATGTTTGTATAATGTTTGAAAGCTAGATTATTGAATAAGCTTAGTTGAGCTGTAAAATCTGTACAGCTGACTTTGAAAAGGAAGTAAGTATACTTCTAAAGCTTAAAATGCTATGAAATTTTATAGGCTGTTAGAACAATGTGTAAGGAAGCTTCCACAAAATTTCATGTCCATTGGTCGAAGAATGAAGAAGATATGACGAAAACATCGAGTGGTGTTAAAATCCGTCAGCATAGGGATCAGATAACCGAATGCATTTATGCAGGACTTTTGTCGATCGAATGAATTGTTCAATCGATTGAATGAAGAGTAATTTGACAGCATCAAGTATTACGTCGACCGAATGAGACCATTGGTAGACCAAAGTCCTGCAGTTCGACCGAAGGAGGTCATTCGGTTGACTGAACATGACAAAAATGCAACAATAAGTTGGCAACGGACAGATTATGCAACGAATATGTTATTTAATGAATATGAACATTGGGCAATGGATATTTTAGCTTGTGAAGAGTATAAATAGGTGTGTTAAGTGTTGTTTATGTATCCAAGAAGTGTAGAAAGTGTTTATATATTATTGTTAAGTATTCTTGAGAGTATATGAGCTATTAGTGAAGTTGTTGTTGTTGAGAATTTTTGTGAGGTTATTCTTTAACCTTGGAAAAGAAGAGTGGTAGGTTCTCCTTTAGTCTTATAAAAGGGAGTGTTGTGAGGTTATTCCTAAACCTTAGAAAAGGGAGAGTGAAAGGTTATTCTTGAACCTATAAAAAGGATTGTACTTGTGCGTTCTTGTTGAAGTGCAATAAGAACAAAATCTCAATAGCGGTGTTGGGGACTGGATGTAGGGCAAGTGGATTGCGCCAAACCAGAATAAATCGTTTATGTTTCTTATTCCCTTCCTCTTTTATTTTTATATATTTAATTTATTCGTTTAAGATATTATTGTTATTTAATTTGTGCAATTTAAATTATTTTTTTAGCTTCCGCGTTTAATTGAAATTGATAATAAGACTTAGGTTGAAATTAAAAAGAATTTTTAAGAACCTAATTCACCCCCCTCTTAGGTGCCACATAGGGTCAACAATTGGTATCATTGCGTAGGTCTCACATTGGATTAATTTTAACGAATTAGTGAATAAAGATAGATGGCACTATTTAAAGATGTTTATGAAGCCCCTATGTTTAATAGGGAGAACTTCTTAGTTTGGAAGCAAAGAATTGAAGTGTTCATAAAGGGTAATAATTTAGATCTATGGTTGAATATTATGGAAAGACATCAAGTTCAAACAAAATTAGTAAATGGGAAATTAATTCCTAAAAATGAAAATGAATGGGATGAAAAGGATAAAGAATTAGTGTCTTTGAATAATCAAGCATTAAATATGTTATGATATGCCTTAGATAAAAGCATTCTTGATAAAGTTTTAATGTGTGCCTCCCTAACGCTATATGGTGTAGATTAGAACATTTATATAAAGGTATAAATCATGAAGAGATGCTTGGATATATTAAGGAAGAGGTAAAGGTGGAGATCCATAACAAAGA
Source organism: Pinacopodium congolense (assembly GCA_028565735.1). Taxonomy (NCBI): domain Eukaryota; kingdom Viridiplantae; phylum Streptophyta; class Magnoliopsida; order Malpighiales; family Erythroxylaceae; genus Pinacopodium; species Pinacopodium congolense. The sequence goes on along the minus strand of JAOXYD010095268.1, from coordinate 2,210 downwards.
ATTCAACGTATGTTTGGTGGAACAAGAAGAGGTATTTTCTAGTATTAATACTTTTAGTGATATGATTTCTAGTTGTTCAAAATCTCATGATGCATGTGATGGTGAATATTCTTATGAAGAATTGGTAGAATATTTTGAAGAGATCTCGAAATTTTTTGATGATCATAAATTAGAAAATGAAACACTTAAGAAAGAAGTTAAATAATATAATGATATCATTTATCAGCTGCAAAAATTAGTAGAAGAAAATAGTTTGTTGAAGAAACAATTGGAATCAAAATGTAATGTCACTCATGATGATTTGGCAAAAGAAAAGACATCGTTTATATTAGAGATAAATACCCTTAACGATTCACTTGTTAAATTTGCTAAAGGGAATGAGAAATTAGAAAACATGTTGAATGGTCAAAAGGTTGTAAATGATAAACATGGTTTAGGTTATGTAAGTGATAATGATCCCTCACCTAGCATGACAAAATTTGTTAAAGGTAAGAACTTAGAGGAAGAAGAACTTAGGCCATCCATTAAAATTTTTTCTAGGCCTTCATCATCTAGCTCCCATAATAAAAAGAATCATCATGCATTTTTGTATGCGTCAAAACCATCATATAGAAATAATGTCTATGTGCCTAAAGATAGACATAATTTCTTTGTAAATGCACATCATCAAAATGATGCATATAAGTGTTCTACTTCATATGTTCCTTACAATCATATATGTGTATCTATAAATGTTTACCATGGTCATTATATGCCTTTAAATTTCTCTCATACATATTCTAAACAAGGTTTTCATCAAAGAAAAATGTTTACATCTAGACATGCATATAACAAAATTTTAAGACCTCATTATCATGATACATTTAGAAATTTCAATGAATCTAGACCAAGGAATGCTCATACATCACGTGTTCCATTGTTTTGTCATTATTATGGTCATTTTAGGCATGTTCAATAATTTTGTTATGATCTTTTAAATGTGAGTGTTTTGTCGAAAGGAATGAGAAAGATGTAAAACTAACTATCAAGGACCCAAGATGATATGGATACCAAAAGTCCGTTAAATATATGTTTTGTAGGTATCTTCAAGAGTTTAAAATAAAATAAATCGTCAACATTGTTGAGCCAAAGATGTAAAAACTACAAGTAGTAAAGTTGGTGATAAATTATAAAAAGGGAGGTACACTTGAAACTTAAATTTGTATATTTCTTCATTTTAAATACAATATGATATTTTTTTTGATTAAATAAGTGAATCTTTGAAAAATAAAATTTATTTAAGATTTATTAATTGATATTTTAATTAATTAGGAGTTAACAAAGTAATTGAATTTTTGATTAGCTGTTTGGATAATTGTGTATATCTGCATACTGTTGACTATCAGTCGATTGATAAGGTTAGTTCCTCGACGAAATGTTTTATTGTGGGTATATCGGTCGACTGATATGAGTTGTTCAGCCGACTGAATGTGGTTTGCATGGACATTGGTTGATCGATATCAGTTGTTTGGTCGATCGAAGGAACGAAATTTTGTAATGTTAATTCCTGTTTTCTTCTGTGATGCTTACGTATAACTTTAGTATATTATATTTTTTTGAATTAAATTTAAGTTTTAAATTGTTAGAAATCTTGATTGTACTACATGAAGATAACGTATAAACCTCTTGATTTTTTTTTGTTTGTATTGGTTGAAGAGCCTCTTTAATTGCCATCTCTATATGTTTAAAATTTGTATATTCTTTTTGAATACTTAATATGTTTATTTTAAGTGCTTCTTGGATGCTTAAATCTTTAATGGATTATATGATTTAATTTTAAACTTGTAAGCATGTTTTGAAGCCTTTGAGAACATTTTTGATAGTTATGTTTATTGAAAGTTTTGATCCCTCTTATGTAGTTTTAAAATTCTGCATTTGCATATTGTTTAGAAAAAAAATTTTATTGAGGGGGAGCTTAAAATTTTTTCTAAAAGTATTTAATAAATCACCTCCATGCATTAGTTTAAGAAAATATTTTTGAAAGGACATTAGTGTATTCAAAATTGTTTGAAATGCTGAAATGCTTTGATAGAAAAAGTTTTAAGAATCATAAAGTTTTAAATTTTGACTTTATGCATTGTATGATAAAATCCTTTAGACATGACTTTCAATTCTTAGAAAAAGCTTATGATATTTTGAAGTATTATTCATGTATTGAGGGGGAGCATGGA
>JAOXYD010095227.1:0-11890 GCA_028565735.1 Pinacopodium congolense | reverse complement strand
CTTCTTAAAACATACCTATCTTTAAGATTAACATCATAAACTCAAACCATTAGTGATTAAGCATGTTTTGTTATCATTAAAACTAAGATTGGAACCTCCCTTGATTCAACATATAGCAAGCAATCTTAGGTGAATAGATATCCAGTGACTTCCCCTAATACATTATTTAGCTGTTGCTATCGAAGGCAAACTAAGCTTGAGCTAGTCAAAGAGCTTTGAGTTACATAAAGGCCCTAGTTGGCTCTAGTTATTAAAGAAGAAAGAAGCAGCCTCCCCGTTTCCTATCTTACACTTGATGCCGCCAGCCATTGAGTGATAAAGCTTTAATAGGTTTTTAAAGAAATGAGAATGGTTATTCTGGATTTAAGTTGGTCATACACTGCCCCCTTCAAAATATAATGGTGTGTCCATATAACCTACAATCCACTTTTATTGTCTAGGAGCTACTGTAGATGATTCCCCACAAACACCTTATTACATAACTTTATAGGATAAATTCTCAACCATCCTTCTTTGATCGGTTTACACACATCATTCCAGTTAACTTTTGCTAAGAAATTCTAATCTTGATTACTTACCCAGAGGAACCTCCTAAACATCTTCTCTATTGTCTTTATCAAACCTCTGGAAAAAAAAAAAAAAAAAAGAAGAGAGGCCATACCAGTATGTATGTATTGATATTAAAATCGACTTGATTAGTTGTAATATGCCTAATCACAATTATAATTATAATTATAATTAAATCCAAATTATAATTATAATTATAATTCAATTATAATAATATTAAATATTGTATTTTGATTCTTAAAAAACTTATCAATTAAGTCTAATTTAATTAAAATTTTATTTATTTTAGTAAATTTTGTATGTGTGAATTATTATGCTCATAATATATTAGCAATGATTATAAATTATAATTCTAATTAACAAATAAAATTATATAAATTAAACTCCTTTTAAGTTATTTTTAATCTCTAATTAAATAATTTATAATAATAAATCATAGTTAATGTCTACCAATATGTCATAACTGCTTAAATATTAAAAATGTTAAAGTAGTTTGACTTAACTTGTCATAAACGTTATAATGTATAATTAAATCTTTTTTTTTCATCTAATGTTCCAACTGGAATTATAATATACAATCTACCCTAAATAATCCAATCATATTCGTTTTCGTTAATTGATATTTGAAAAAAAAAACATTGTCAAATTTTATTTCGTTATGATAAGATCATTCTCAAATCATTACAAATCAAGAATAATGGAGTATACTTTTTAATTATTTTAGGGTGATGAATCCTTTATTGATTTACTTAATTATCTCTATATAGTCATGCTATATTCAATTATTATCAATTTGAACTACTCCATTTAACAGATCGTAAGTAACATTAAAATATGGTAATTCATATATGAAATAACTTTGATAATCTTAAGTCTAACGATAAATTATACAATCGTTATAATGAGGTAAGTCATAGACATATAAGTAATATTCTATTTGGGATCCTTATAATCTGATAAGTTCAATAAACTTATTCTATAATAAGTATCCATACATTTGTTTAAGTTTCTCAACATTTTGATCTATGAGATCTATTAATTTCTTTATAAGAACGAAATAAAATGAATGTTAGTCAAATCATCTTATTAATGCATCGTCTTGATGAAACTATATCCAAAATATTTTTAAAATAATAAAAATTTATAATTTGAATATCACAATTATAATCTCATTATAATTTTTAATTGTATAATAATTACTCCATAGATTTTATCTCTATGATTAATTATTAAATATAATTAACCAAAATATATAAAGATAAATAATGTCTTTGATTGAATAAGTATATAATGTTATACATATATTTTGTAGTTAACCGATTAGCTATAAGGGTATAAACTAACAATCTCTCACTTATATTAAAGTCAATTGCCTATTTATATAATACCATATTCATCTATATGTCGATCATGTTTCTTTTAAGACAACAGCTTAGTAAGAGGATCTATAAGATTCTCTTTAATGGGAACTCACTTCAATACGATGTCTTTCCATTTAACTATCCCCTGGATCAAGAAACCTTGTAAGTATATGTTTAGATCATTGATAAGACATTAACTCTTTCTTCTATGTAATAGTATCGGTATTGTTATAGTACAATATTATGGGATTAATAATGTTAGGATCTACTTTAAGTTTGATGATGAATTTCTTGATCAAAGCTAATTCCTTTGTGCCTAAAAAACTACAATATACTCAATATAAATTGTTGAATCTGTGATGGTTTGTTGTTTGGAACTCTTCTAACGAATCACACTATCATTAAGATTAAATATGTATCCTGACTGTGATTTAGTGTCATCTTATTCAGATTGAAAATTGGAATCTGAATAACCCTGAAATCTTAAATCAACTCCTCCATAAACTAGGACAACATCTTTAATTCTACTCAAATACTTTAAAATATTTTTTACAATCATCTAGTAACCCTTACTAGGATTGGCTTGATATCTAGTTGTTATGTTCAAAGCATAAGTAATATCTAATCTTATACATAACATCACATACATGAATGATATAATAGTCAATGTATATCAAACATAATCGATTCTTTTCTCTCTTTTATTATATCTTAGGAAACATATTTTTATTGAGAGAAATCCCATATGATGTGGGTAAGAATCCTCTCTTGTAATTTTTTTATGTTTAACATCTTTAGCACTTGTCTATATATGTGGATTGGGATAAACTAGACAATCTTTTTAATCAATCTTTATAAATATTTATTCCTAAAATATAGACTGCTTCTTCTATATCCTTTAGGAGAAGTTTTTTGATAACTATACCTCTATGGACTGAAGCTTGGGTATGTCATTTCTAATAAACAACATGTCATCTACATAAAACACTAGAAAAATGTCTACACTTCTATTTATCTTCTTATAAACACAAGGTTAATTAACATTTATGATAAAATCAAACTCTTTGATTGTATCATAAAAAAGGATGTTCCAACTTTACGATGCTTACTTTAATCAATAAATGTGATCTTTGTAACGTGCATATTTGATAAGGAAACTTTTTAGCTTTAAAACTTTCAAGTTATGTCATATATACATCCTTTGGTAAGTTATCATTAAAAAAAATTATTTTTACATCCATTTTCCAAATGTCATAATCATGGTAGGTAGTTTTAGCTAATAAAATTCTTATGAATTTAAACATTGCTACTACTGAAGAGGTTTCATAAAAATCATCTCCTTATTTTTTTTTGTAACCTTTTACCACCAGTCTTTGTATGTATATATATATTTCCATTTATGTCAGTTTTTTTAAAACCTACTTACACCTAATAGATACAATTCCTTTAGATGCATCCAATAAAGTCTATATTTGGTTAGTATATATAGATTTTATTTTAGATTTCATGACTTCTTACAATGTTAAAAAACCAATATTTGATATTACTTCTTTAAAATTAGCAGACTCATAATCCAGGAGTGAAAAATATTCACTCCTCTTTTCAATATGTAGATTTATCTAATAAGAGAATGGTATATCTTACTAGAACGTCTCAGAATTTGTGTGTCTTAAACTATTCGTTGTATATATGATGTGTTAACTTATAGTTATCATTATAATTGGATTTAATTTTGTGATTTAAAAAATTCTTTAGGTTCTGCCTCACTCCACTACTTTCTCGAAGAATGAATTATCTTTCTAAGAATATAGTATGTTTTGAAACACATGTCTTTTTCTAAAAAAGAAGGTAAAATTAATATCCCAAACTCTTTTTTAGATACTCCACAAATTTGCATTTATTTAGTTTAGTATCAAGCTTATCAGATATTGCATGCTTTATATAAGCATCACATTCCTAAATATTTAAATGTGAAAACTTTGATCTACCACTAGTTCATATCTCATACAGAGTCTTGTTAATTGATTTGAATGGAACTTTGCTTAGAAGGTAACTAAATTTTTTAAGGGAATATCCTTAAAATAATATTAAAAGTACTGTATGACTTATCATAGAACATACTGTATCTAATAAAGTATGGTTTCTTCTCTCAGAGATTCCATTATAATATGGATTTTCGGGCGGAATCCATTGTTAAAGAATTTCATTCTCTTTTAAGTAACTAAGAAACTCGTGGTCCAAGTACTCACTACCTAAAACATATCTAAGTGTTTTAATACTCTTACTAGTTTGTTTCTTTACATCAAGCCTAAATTCTCTGAACTTTTTAAATGTTCAGACTTGTGTTTCATTAAATAAAGATAATTATATCTAGAATGTTCATTTATAAATTTAATGAAATAGGAATATTCATCTCTAGCTTAAGTAGTTCTAAGCCCACATATTTTTGAATGTATAAGCTCTAGTAACTCATTAGTATGTTGTCCTTTTCTACTAAAAGGTAATTTAATAATCTTACTGTTGAACCAAAAGAGGTTCCACCTTATTTTGATGATGACAAAACACTTTTATTACTAATGTTTTTGTTTAAGTGCGTTTTAAAGATACGTATTTTGGAATGAAGTTGAAGTGCATTTGATAAAAAATCTTAGATCTTAATAAGTGATAAAGAAGGTGGTATGAAGTTGATTCGAGTTTTTAGCTACTGTCACTTACTTAAGATCAGTCAACTGAATGAATCAAGACTAAAGATCGGTCGATTGAATAAGTCCTGGTCTACCGGATGAATCAAGACTAAATATCGCTAAATCGAATTAGCATTGGTCGATGAAATGGAGCAAGAATGGATATCGATTAGCTGTATCCATGTATCAGTCGAATGATTGAGTAAAAATAGAAGATCGGTTGACGGAACGTTCATTATCGGTCAGACGAAAGTGAAGATTATACAACGAAAGACTAGGAACAGTGATTTTTTTACAATGGTAATAAGTGTTAATTGCAAGATAAATGTTGGAGATATAATACAATGTGTAATTGATCCTAATTAGTCCTCTAAATTGGTAGATTAGCAAGATAGAAAGGAACAACGAGTTACATTAAGAAAGTCTAAATTATTTTGTGTATTGAGAAGTGCTTTTGAGCCTCATATTGTTCTTATAAATAGTAAGATCTTGAGAGGCTTGTTATTGTGTTACCTTTAAGCATTGAGTTCTTTTTGTGTTCACTAAGATCTTGTGCTCGTAAGGTTATCCTTGAGCCTTTAAAAGGAACATGACAAGGTTATTCTTGAGCCTTAGAAAAAGAATAAGAGGGTTATCTTTGAGCCTCAAAAGGAGTTTGTAAGTTGTAATCGTTGAAATTTTTATTTATATTCTATTCTTATTTTTATTTAATATTATAAACTTACTTCATCTTATTTGTACATTTCAATCTTTTTTTCTAGCTGCCACAATTTAATTAAAGTGTTGTTTGTGATTAATATTAAGTTTTTATCACTTAATTCACCCTTTTTTAGGTGTCATATAGGACTAACAAGTGGTATCAGAGCGTATGCCCCATATAGAGTCTTAATTCTAACGAATTAGTAAGGAAATATCTATGGCACTGTGTATGAATTTTGTAGCTTCATTATCTAACCTAGAAGGTCATACCCCCTTAGAACTCATTTTTTTGATGGAAGCAATTATTTATATTGTAAGAATATGATGAGATGCTATTTGATAGGAGAAAATATCAATTTATAGATGATGGTATCATAAACTTTTTTCTTACCTACTAAATTGGTTGGTAATGAGCTAGTCTTAAAGAAGGAAAATGAATGGAATGTTAAAGAAAAGACATCGGTATCCTTAAATTATAAAGCCATGTATATTTTATACCATGTTTTGAGTATAAAAGAATATAATAGGATTTCTATATGTGAAAATTGCATACGATATTTGGCATACTTTAAAAATCACTTGTGAAGGCACAAACCAAGTGAAAGAAACTAAAATAAGCATGTTTACTCATGATTACGAACTTTTTTTAATATTGCATGATGAGAATATCTCCATTATGTATACTCGTTTTAATAACATCATAAGTGCTCTAAAAGGTCTAGGTAAGACTTATTCTAATGTTGATCTTGTTAGGAAAATCCTTATGTCTCTACTGAAGTTATAGGAAACAAAGGTGATGGCAATTCAAGAAGCTACGGATCTCAATATACTCCCTATTGATGAACTTATTGGTTTATTACTGACGTATGAGATGAGGTTAAAGAATACTTAAGAAGAACAAGATATACCAAAAAAGAAGAATGTAGAATTTAAAGGCGTCTAGGAGCGAAACGACGAACTCATTTTTATCATAAGAAGATTGAAGTAATTCGTGAGAAATGCATCAACGTATCGAAAAGGTACTTCTTTGTCTAAAAGAAATTATCTAATATAACATGCTTTGAATATGGAGAAAAAGGCCAGTTGATATCACTATGCCTATACCTAAAAGAAGAAGGCATGAAAGAAGGAAAGGAGGGACTCCAAGAAAAATAAAGCATTAAAAGCTGCTTGGTTTGAGTCAAGTGGTTTCGAAGGAAAGGAAATAACTAACATATGCTTCACGGTGCACAATGAGGTATGTCCCTCTTTTAGTGAAGATGAATTTGAAGGTGATTATTCTTATGATGAAGTATTAGAACATATTAAAGAATTAACCAAGAAAAATAAATAATTGCTTGATAAATATAAGAAAACCTTATAAGATTTAGATGTACACAAATTGGAAAATGAAAATATTAGGAAAGACATGATGTTGGTTAACAAAGACAACGATGAGCTAGTTAACGAAAATAGGACCCTAAAGAAAGAAATTGAATCCCTTAAGGAATCACTTGAAAATTTTAACAAGGGAAAGGAAAAACTAGAAACATTGTTAAATGGTCAAAAATTCGGAAATGACAAACATGAACTAGGACATAACAATGAAGATGAATGCTAGAAGATAAATGCTCAGCTAAAATTGTTCATAATGCATCCAATAGAACCCAATCTAGACATAATGCTTTTATGTATACTCCAAGGACTAAGAAATTTTCCTAAAGATAAGTAAATAATGGAAAATCATTTGTTCAACCTAGACAATATTTTCAAATACCTCACAATGTCTTTAGACCAAGAAATTCCTATAGAATGTACACTCCTTTATTTTTCTTCTATTGTAAACATCATGGACATGTTTTACATTTTTTTTATGATCGTTTGAATAACTTGTATAATGAATACAGGATGTATAATACTCAAAGAACCAAAATGATTTGGATTCCAAAAGTTAGATAAATATTTCATATGTATGATAGTTTTATTTATTGTATGTTTACTGAAGTTTGTTTTATTTTTTAATATGAATCAATTTCTTGGTGTGTGTTTGGTCGACGACCATTAGGTATCAGTAGACCTAATGTATATCGATCAACCAATAAGACAAGTTCAATTGACCAATAGGGTCTTACCCCGCATTTTTTTAGACCAACTTAACATCTTTTCATAACCGCACCATAAAAACCTTATGACACTTTATTCTTAATTCGTTATGCATAGTACTCTATCTCAAATGTATAGATTAAAGGTTATTAATACTAAAAGGATGAGTCAAGTATGTTGTTAACACTTAAGGACCCAAGATAGGTACCTAAAACTAGTTCTTTGTTTTTGTAGGACATCAAAAGTAGAAACAAATGGTACGTGGAGAGCGGATGTTCACGACACATGACTGGTGATCCCTTATAGTTTATCAACTTTAGAAACAAAGATAGAGGATTTGTCACTTTCAGTGACAATGTCAAGGGTAAGGTAATTAACATTGGTAAAGTAGGTAAAAATAAATGTCCTTTAATAAATAATGTATTGCTAGTGAAAATGTCAAGGGTAAGGTAATTAGCATTGGTAAAGTAGGTAAAAATAACTGTCCTTTAATCAATAATGTATTGCTTATTGAAGGTTGAAAGCACAATCTATTGAGTGTAAGCCAATTAGAAAGTTTGTTTTGTAGGAGATAAATGTATTATCTCTAAACTAGATGAATATTGTATTGTTTTCTTAGGAAAAAGAGAAGAAAACATTTATATTGTTGATTTATACAATGTAACTAACCTTAAAGATAAGTGTTTGATCTCTTTAAATGAGTACGCTTGGACATGACATTGGCGACTTGGACATGAAAGCATGGATCTCCTATCAAAGTTAAACACAAAAAAACTTGTTAGAGGACTTCTTATCATGAAGTATGAAAAAGATAAAAATTTATGGAGCAGGCCAAATTGAAAAGCAAGTAAGAAGCTCCTTTTAAAGAAAAAAAAGATAACATCCTTTAGATCACTTGAATTGCTTCATATTGTTTGGCCCCATTAGAGTAGCTAACTTAGGAGGAAAATCATACGCTTTTGTTATTATGGATGACTTTAGTATGTTTACTTGGGTTTTATTTTTAAGTACAAAAGATGAATGATTTAAATCATTTGTTAGTTTTGCGAAGAAAATTCAAAATGAAAAATCTTTGTCTATTATATCGATTAGAAGTGATCATAGTAGAGAATGCGATAATGACATGTTTAAATGTTTTTGTGATGACCATGGTATTTCACATAACTTTTTTACACCTAGGACTAGGTCTTTATAAGAAATGGCTCAAACTATGATAAATGAGTATGATTTCCTAAATATTTTTGGGCAAAAGCTGTCGTATGTGCATGTCATATTATCAATAGAGTGAACATTAGGCATAATTTATACAAAACACCTTATGAAATTCTGAATGGCAAGAAACCAAAAATTAGTCACTTGAAAGTTTTTTATTTCAAATGTTATATCTTAAATATGAAAGATAGGTTGGGAAAAGTTGACTCTAAAATCAACAAAGGCATTTTCTTAGGATACTCCTTATCTAGTAAGGCATCTAAGGTTTATAACGAAGTCACTCATATTGTAGACGAATCCATACGTGTTCTATTTGATGAAGCTAACCCTTTTAAAAAGAAAGAAAGTGCTTAAGATTAATAATGCAGATCTATCCAAGGACTTAGAGAACCTTTTACTTAATGACGAAGGACAAACATCTCAAGATCCAATTGTTGAACCAAGTGAAGAAAGGAGGAATGTAGAACTACCAAGAGATTAGAAATATAAAAAGGATCATCCCACCGACTAAATTATAGGTGATATCCAATAAGGGGTAACCTCTCATTCTCATTTTAACTTATAACATCTTGCTTTTGTTTCAAAGATTTAACGTACGACTATAAAAGAGGCTTTAAATGATGAAAATTTTATCTTAGCTATGAATGAGGAATTAAATCAATTTGAGTGAAAAAAAATTCAGACCTTAGTACCTAGACTTATAGATCATACAACAATAGGTACTAATTGGGTATTCAAGAACAAATTAGATGAATAAGGAAATATTGTTAAAAACAAAGTGATTAGTAGCTAAAGGGTATAACCAATAAGAAGTAATAGATTATGATGAAACTTTTACCCTCATAGATAAATTAGATGTCGTTACACTTTTACTTGCATTTTCACCTCATATGGGTTTTAAATTGTTTCAAATGGATGATAAAAGTTAATTTTTAAATGATTTTGTACAAGAAGAAGTTTATATTTAGTAGCCCCCAAGTTTTGAAAGATATGATACACACGAACACGTTTTTAAAGTATCAAAGGCATTATATGGTTTAAAACAAACACTTAGAGCTACTTGAAAATGAGTTTGAAAAGGGAAAGGTAGACACTACTTTGTTTATTAAGAAAGATAAAAAGGATTTGCTAATTGTTAAAATTTATGTAGATGATATCATTTTTAGTTCTACTAATGAAACTTTGTGTGAAGAATTTGCTAAGTGTATAAGTAGAGAGTTCGAGATGAGCATGATAGGAGAATTAAATTTCTTTCTCGGACTCCAATTCAAATAAATGAAAGATGGCATGTTCATCAACCAATTGAAGTATATAAGAGAGCTTCTCAAGAATTTTGGCATGGATTAAACGAAGCCTTTGGGCACACCAATGATTACATCCATAAAATTGAATAAAGATGATGATGGTAAATAAGTAGACATAAAGAAATATAGAGGTATGATCGGTAGTTTGCTATATTTAACTGCTAGTTGACCTAATATCTCGTTTAATGTCTTTTTGTGTGCCCGCTTTCAATCTTCACTTAAGGAATATCATTTATTAGCTATTAAAAACATTTTTGCAGTATTTAAGTGGTACATTGCATTTAGGACTTTAGTATCCTAGGAATGCATATGTGGATTTAATTAGTTATTCTAATGTTGATTATGTGGGAATTTTATTAGATAGTAAAAGTACATCTAGTGCATGTCATTTCTTAGGCAATGCACTAGTTTCATGGTTTTGTAGAAAATAAAACTATATTGCTTTGTTTATGGTAGAAGTCGAATATATAGTCGCTGGTAGTTGTTGCACTTAAATATTGTGACTTAAACAATAACTTAGAGACTATGGTTTGAATCTTTATAAAATTCACATACAATGTGATAATACTAGCACTATTTACTTGATGGAAAATCCCATTCAGTACTCTAAGACTAAGTATATTGAAATTCGTTATCATTTCATTAGAGATCATGTTCAAAATGGGGATATAGAACTTGAGTTTGTTGATACTTTTCATCAATTTGGGAATATTTTTACTAAACCTTTGTGTGAAGATCGATTTTGCACCATTAGAAGAGAAATAGGTATGATTGATGAACATTCACTATGATTCGCATGATTACACCTTTTGTGTTGGTTCTAAAAAAGGGGAGAGATATGTGATATTATAATCGTTGATCTTTACTTTATGAATGAATTAAAGGGGGATTTGAACTTAAAAACTAATTATAGTTGTGTATCTTGAATTCTTATTTGCTTTAGGGGGAGTCTTAATCATATTAATTTTTAGTTTAATATCACATGATTTTTTCTCCCTAAAAAAGGGGAGATTATTAAACTAAAGGAGATTCCACCTTATTTTGATGATGAAAAAACATTTCTATTACTAAAGTTTATGTTTAAGTGTGTTGTAAAGATAGGTATTTTATAATGAAGTTAAAGTGCATTTGATAAAAGAGTTTGGAGCTTAACAAGTGATAAAGGACATATAAAGTTTATTCGAGTTTTTAGTTGCTATTGTTTACTTAAGATCGATCGACCGAATAAATCAAGACTAAAGATCAATCGACTGAATGATCACTGGTCGACTAAATGAATCAAGACTAAAGATCAATTGATCGAATGAGCATTGATCGACTGAATGGAGTAAGAATGGATATCTGTCAACCGCATCCATGTACCGGTCGATCGAATACGTAAAAATAGAAAAGTTGGTTAACTAAACATTCACTATCAGTTGATCGAATGTGAAGATTATACAACAAAAGATCAAGAGCAAACATAGTTTTTCAATGGTAATAAGCATTAATGAAAAGATAAACAATGGACATATGATAGAATGACTAATTGATCCTAATTAGCCCTATTAATTGGTGGATTAGCAAGAAAGCAAGGAACAACGAGTTACATTAATAAAGTTTAAATTATTCTATGTATTGAGAAGTGTTTTTAGTCTCTTATTATTCTTGTGAGACGTAAAATCTTGAGAGGCTTGTTATTTTTTACCTTTGAGCATTGAGTTATTTTTGTGTTCACTAAGATCTTGTACTCATGAGGTTATCCTTGAACCTTCAAAAGGGACGTGACAAGATTATTTTTTAGTATTAGAAAAAGAACATGAAGGTTCTCTTTGAGCCTTAAAATGAGTTTGTAAGTTGTAATCGTTGAAATTTTTATTTTCCGTTCTTATTTTTATTTAATATTACAAATTTAATCTTATTTGTTGATAGGGGTCAAATTGATATAATTTTCATGGTTAATTTGTTGAATTATGACCCCTAATTCAGTGTTTAATTGTTT
>JAOXYD010095216.1:0-11890 GCA_028565735.1 Pinacopodium congolense | reverse complement strand
CAAAATGAAAGCAAACAAGCATAGAGAATTTGTTGTAGGTACGCAACATTTTAGAGTTAGTAGAGACACGTAAAAGTATTCATATATGTTGAAAAAGTTACTGATGGGTTGCTATTTTTTGGATTGCTCCTGTGAATATTTACTTACAATAGGCTTTTGGATGCAATTTGTAAAGGAGGATAGATGGACTTAAATTTTGAGATCATGTATGGGATGCTTGATAAGAACTGTTATAAGTGTGATGTAATTAAAATGTCGTACTGGTTATAATTATGATGATAAAAGTTTAGGTTTGGCCTATCCTCAATTGATTAGAATGCTCGTCATTTTCTGATTGTTGCAATTAGTTTGTACGATATAGAGATACAAGAAAATGTTGCACTTGTAGTGGATGTTTGGTGCCCAGTAGAACTAATTTATATGTGCTACCAGTGGATATAAAATCTGATTAATTATTAATTATATGAGACATAGGCTAATGAGACTGATTATTTTACCAAGCAAACTAAGTTGATCAATCATAAATTTTGCAACTCAAGAGAACCATTATACTTTGTTGCAATTAAGTCTAAAACAACTTAATCAAATTCTAAAAGAACCATTACATTAAGTTGTAATGGTTCTCTTATTGTAATTTGCTTGCATATTGTAACAAAATCACTAATACCCTTATTCAACTTGCATTTGAGCTTTCAGTTTTTTGAATTGCAAGGAATATATATCTACAATATGATGGACTAAAGCCTTAATAGAGCAACTAATGTTTCAAGTAGAGAAGACATTTAAAACATGGTTGATTTACTATATGGCTCCTCCCCAAGTCAGCATTTGATTCGAATAGAAGTTCTTGACTTAACAAATTAAAGAAAAGCTTCCAAAAGATAGTAGTCCGGACATTCAACTTACAATAGCAGCTTTAGCATACTATTTCTTTCACTTTAACTCAGATAATCATGACAGTTTCATATAGCTTACATATATTTTCAGCAGATGTCGCTCCACTGCATGCGCCTATACTTCCAAAAGCTTGCATGATTACCCTTTGCTTGTACATTCTATTATCTTTTCCTCGTGTTAACACCAACATATGGTTCTTTAGTAATTTTTTTATGCAATTTCAATCACAGGCCATAAATATTTAAGTCTGCAGCATTATCAATTTTAAGTCACAAAATTGAGCCCTAGTACCAAAACTTTCTTCACAAGCATATTCTCCCTCTTCGCAACCAACACTGTCGTGAAAGAATACTCTAACTTTAGATGGAAGCACACCCAAAACGACTCACAACACAACCCAGCTACAGAGAACCTTAACACCCAACATGACCCATAACATAAAAAGAAGAAAAACAATGACAGAGAGAAGAAGAAGAAGTGTTCATACCAACCTAAAACGAAAAAGAAGCAAGCTATTCTAGAGATAGGTTTTCAGAGCTCTATGCTATGGTTATACAAAATCTTAACTCATCACCAATGTAAACCATTAAAAACTCACATTTTACAAGGGTTAGTCTAGTCAAATTGACATTGAAATATTCAGTAAGTGTATTAGCAATGAAACGCATTCATAAGTTACCGGTTCTCTTATGGAATGAACTAATTAAGGAATTAAAAATATGATATCTTATGAACACCTTAAGTTTAGTGTCTATACTCTATAAAATAAATAGCTCTTTTATAAAACATTTATTGCTTTGAGTTTTATTGAAAATGGCTTGAAACATGAATTTATGTAACAAAAGATGTTTTGAACTTCAAATGAGTGTGTTGGGTGCTTTGTGGGAGTCAAACTAAGCTAAACCAATATTTTTTTTCCAACCAGAATGATTATTAAAATTAAGGTAAGAGTCAAAAAGCTTAGTTTTAGGGAATAAAAATATTTCATCCATAACCTTATAATATAATTCACATGTTTGTACGCGTAATCTAAACTAAAATTCCACCAATTTCTTTATTTCTTGTTGAAGAGTCACAAAAAATTCCATAGTTAGTTCTTGATATAAGACATATCGTGTATAAAATTTTCCCAACACACTTTCTTGCTTAATTTATCAATCTTATCGTTTAAACTTGATTGAGTTAATAGTGGAAGTCAAAATATTTGGGAGTAAATAAAGGTTTATTTTGAAGGGCTTGAAAATTCGTACCTTTCTTTAATGTGAAAATGGGGAATGGAGCCCTAAATTCTTCTTTAAGATCACTCAAGTCATGTCTAAAACCATTGGTTTTGCATTTTGGGACAAATTTTCTTACAAATTTCTTAACACTTTTAGCAATCATGGTGTTGAAGATCTGCACAACAAATAAGAAAGAGAAAGACACAAATAAAGGGAGGTAAAGTGGTGAGATGATGTGTAGATATTCAAAATTTTTGGGTTTAGAAGTTAAAATCATAGTGAAATAGTGAAAATATGGTGAAAAGTTAAGATTTGAGTGAACTAGGGATTTAGGTGGTGAAAGGGTAGCATTAGTGAGGGAATGCGAAAGAAGAAGAAGTGAAGTGAATAGGTAGGTTAAAATGAAAAAAGGAGCGTTTTTAAGGGAGGATTGAAGGTCACTATCAAGACCTAGTGAGCTAAACCCCTCTGTCACAATACATTGCCATAATCATGGCATAGGAATGATACCTATAGGCCTTCCTTCTTTGAATATTCTTAGCACACTTGTTTTGTACTCTCCATGTTATGGAAAACCTCTCAAACCAACAATAAAACATTTAACCATTAGTAAACTACTAAACATTAAGAAATCCAAAGGAAAAATAATGCAAGAGAAAAATCAAACACACACAAACCGAATCCTATAAAGAAAAACTAACTACGAACAAAGCATGCTAAGGTTAAGGTCTCTAACTTGGCTATTTCTCAATTACAACGTGGTCAAACAGGAGAAAGGAAAGAGATCACTTCCTTTTTTAATGAAAAGACCCCTCTAAGTATGGCTTACACCTATACCCATTCAACCATAATGTTTACCCTTTTTAATTATCCAATTAGAAAGAACCATGCGTGAACACTTGGTTAACTTTGAAAGGCCCACTCCAATGGGACTTAAGCTTACCCCAAAAAAATCAAAGTCTTGAGTTAAACAACAATACCAAACCACCACTCTTGAAATCATTCTTTTTAATATAGGTATTATGCCATCTCTTCACTCTTTCCTAGTATAGATTATCATTCTCATAAAAATTAAATCTCAGCTCCTTCAATTCCTTAAATTGTAACCCATTGCATTCCAATTGAACTTCAATATCTTGATGTCCTAGTAAGCTTTGTACTCTACAAGCTTTTCCATAGGCAAGTCGAAATGGATTTGTTCCTATAAACTTCTTAAATGCAATTTGATATGTCCAAATTGCATCATCTAACTTTAATGCTTAATCTTTAATTGAACCATTCATTGTTTTCTTTAATATTAAATTCAACTCCCTATTTATCACCTCCACTTTCCCACTTTTTTTGTAGATGATAGGGTGTACCCACTTTATGGTAAACTTGATATCTCTTTAAAAGTGTTTTGAATGATTTGTTGCAAAATATGCTCTTCAATCACTTACAATCACTCTTGGGACTCCAAACCTATTGACTATCCTTTTGATAAACTAACTTCCCCTTATGCTCATCAGTCAATGCCCTTCTCACGTTTGTGAATGGCCTTCCAAGAATCAATAATAACTCCTCTCCTCCTCAAAATCCAACACATAAAATCCATTAAGATAGTATACTTTTCCACCTTGACTAATATGTCCTCCACCACTCTAAATAGCTTCTTAATCGATTATTCTATCAATTAGATGAGCACATAAGTTGGCTTCTTGTCTCCCATCCCTAATTTCCAAAAAATGATAAAGGGATTAAATTAATGATAGGTACTAAATCATATAAGCAATTTGAAAATTCTAGATAACTAAATACATAAAGAATAGTGACACCATTTATTTATGTCTCTGTCCATGACACCATTTATTTATCCTCCTAAGTATGCTTATTGGTTAAGATTTCCTTAAAGAACTTGGCATACTTAGGCAAGTTCTCTAAAGCCTCCATAAATGACAAGTTGATTTGCAATTTCTTTAACTTCCCAAAACATTTAGCAAATTGTGCACCCATTTGATTCTTCTTTAACTTTTATGAAAATATAATTTTTATAGTGTAAGGTGGTGGTAGTACATATGCCTTCTCTTCCTCTTTTTTTTGTGTCTCTTCTCTCTTTTTCTTAAGGGGTTTAGCCTCCTTCTCTATTGGTTCTTCCAACTCATTCCCACTTCTTAGCTTAATACCCTTCAATTACTCCATTAGGTTGGACTCTATGTTACTTAAGAGACTACCCACATTCCTTGTTCATAATGTAATGGCAAGTTTTTTTACTTGGACTTCCATGTTAGGAATAGAAGAGGTATGATTCTTCACTGTTTGGTAGAATTTGGTTTCCACCCCTTCTAACTTGCATCTTGGCTATTGAACTTAGAGCCTATCACATCCATTGGCTTATTTATCTTAGACTCCACAGATATAGACCTATCTTATTGAAAACCTAGTGGTTGTTTTGCTCTTATATTATTACCTACATTACTAGTCTAAGAAAATTTTGGATGATTCTTCCACCCCAAATTATAAGTCCTAGAATGGTGGTTGTTAATTGATCGTCCTTATGGGCCTTCATGTAATTGATTTTCGCCATATCATTGCTAGCCATAAAAAAGAACTCAACTGTCATATGATTCTCTTAACCATACAACTCACATTGATAAGGGTTCATTTCATAGAGATTTTCATGATATTTTGATGTAAATTCACCCCTATTTTGATGTTAAAGTGTTGAATTTATGTCTTGAAATGTTTATATTGTAGATTATTTCCCAATTGTTATGAAATTTTGAAGGAAGGATAAAAAATGGGGCTGAAAAAGAGTTAAACATAGTTTTGTAAACAACCACTGTTTAACTCCTTCTAACCCGTGTTTAAGTCAACATTTAGTGTCAAATGTTGGTAGTTTACCGACATTGTTTAACTTCATTTCAAGTGTAGTTTAAGTAGTAGTCCAGATGTGTCCTCCTTATTGTCTGTAACATGCTCCACTTGCTTCCAATCATCAGGAGGAATATAAGAGAAAGAAGAGAACCCCTTTTCCCACATCTTTAAAATAAAATAGAGCATCTTAGATCAGATTTAACTTAGTTCTTGTTGTTCCTTCCTTTATGTTAGGTTCTCTTTTCTATTTTATTTCCCAAAACTTTTATTTGTAATTTTTAGGTTGTTTTAAGGATATCTAGGAGTTTTTTAAGGTGATTGGAGGTTTTTTTTATCACTTTGGAACAACATTTGGTGCAATATAAACCCTTTATTTCACATATTTCATTTTCTTGGTTCATATATATGTGCAAGAACATGGTTTTATGGTTGAAGCTGAATTATCCTTATTATATATGATGTTTAATATGATTTGGAGCTAAGGACAGGTTCTTAAATTGATTCATTAACATTTGTTTATTTTGAGTTCTTAAAGCTTGTCCTGAATTTTTTATTTAAGCTTAAGTTATTAGATGATTAGAGATTTTAGAAATCTACTTTAATCATTGGAAAAATTAGTAAAAACATTATTTTAATCAATGAATAACTAAAATTTGATTAATCATTAGGGTACTAGTCTTAGAAGGTGGATTTAGGATAATAACTTCTTTAGTTTTAAGACTAATGCCTAATATTAATGAATGACGAAACTTCAATTTAGGATGATTAGAGACAAGGCATTGTCTTAACCATAACATTGTCTTAATCAATGGAGACCCTAGATTAGATGTTCCAAACCTTTCCACATCTCAATTAAGTTATTTAAATCCTAATCCTTAGCTAATTATCCAATTTGGTCATATTTAAGCAACTTGAATTCCGTTGTAATGTTTTGAGGTTTTTAGGTTAACTTAGATGTCTTTTAGGATAATTTAGAAATTCTAACCTTTAAGTTTAGCAATCTTGAGCTCTTTAGATAATTGTAATATGAGTAACCTAGTAGTCATTAAATTTTCCTATGGGTTGAATATTTCAGAGTCAAAAAAATACTCCACTTTAGCACTTTTGACTGATATACTTGCCATAATTGTTGGTTTTGATATTTATTTATGAAAGTGTGTTTTGATAACTATTTGATATAATTCAGACCCTAAATCAACCAACCAATAATAAACACCCATATCATATTGGCTTCACTGGGTCGGAGGAAGTGACATGTAGGCTACTCAATTACTTTGTGTGGGACGAAATTAAAAGCTTACAAGGTTATTACTAAGTCCATGGCTATTACTACCTTATGCTCTTTAAGGATTTATTGCTTACTCCTCTCTATTATTTAAAGGTAACTATTATTTGTCATCTTTTCTAATAAGTCACGAGCAACATCAATTGACTTTTGTATAAAAGAAACTTTAATGACTACATCTATAGTCCCTATTATATATATATTAACTCCATTGTAAAATGTTTGCAGAAAATAGTTCTAATTAATTATTTAGTTCTTTTTTTATTCTAGTGGTCTTTTTCAGATGAAAAACATATAGCTAACAAGGCCTATGCTAGCTACTCCCATGTTGTGATGTTTTGTAGGTTGAGGGAGTTCAACTATGCCTTAGCTCAATCGTTTAGTGTGAATGGAGCAACTTCATCTTTATCGCATCCTTTGACAACCCATTGTATCTAATTGTGTTGCAAATATCTAAGAAATTGATTAAGTGTACACTAGGGTCTTCATTGGCTATTGATTCAAGAACTCAAACATGAAATTTTTTTATGCTAATACCACATGTGCACAGATTATAACTTTAGTATAAGTAGATACATTCTCACAAGAGTTAGGTTTAGACACCACTTGATTCAAGTTAAACTTTGTTCAAGGCATAATTCCAAATAACAAATGTTTGGCCTAAGATATTTTAATGTTTTGGTCACCCTCTCTCAAGATGTAACTAAGGTTCCCTAGCCAAATTAAGTAGGATTAGTCTTGTAATATCTCAATCTATAAAAACATTCCTCAATATATATAGATAGTTATGAAGTAATTATATAAGCAATCAATTAATTAATCAAGATCTCTCTCTAATTAATTAACCAACCTGATGTTTGAATGTCTATTAGGTGACAACTCTCATTATACAAACCAACATAAATTACCTAACTCAATCTCTTAATTTATTGTAAGGTTGAAGAATAATAAACATCATAAACATTTATGATTAAATCAATAAGATGAGTTTAACACATTAGTTCAAAAATTAATTCCTATAATATGTTCAACCTCTCATGATGTTCCATAATCTCTTAACTAATATAATATAAATATATATATATAATGAAATAGAAGAAGAAATAAACTAGTTGAAGGTGTTACTCTTCTCTTCTCACTCATTATCGGAAATTTCTGCAGATGATTAGTTCCTTCCAAAAGGTGGATGTTAATCTTGATTTTTCCCTTTTAAAATCCTCCAAACAATTTTTAGACTCTTAGGGAAAGTTCCTAATGATTGGAATGATGGCTCATATGATTTTGTATCCTTATATATGTCAAGAAAGCTTAAAATAGTCCAAAAAACTTATCTAGCATGGCTTACTATCAAGGATTCCCAAGATCGTAAGAGTCTGTTCTTTAATTCTTCCTTCTGCTTCTCTTCTCTTCCCTTGGTCACT
The DNA here is from genome assembly GCA_028565735.1 of Pinacopodium congolense. Classification (NCBI taxonomy): domain Eukaryota; kingdom Viridiplantae; phylum Streptophyta; class Magnoliopsida; order Malpighiales; family Erythroxylaceae; genus Pinacopodium; species Pinacopodium congolense. The sequence goes on along the minus strand of JAOXYD010095216.1, from coordinate 4,214 downwards.
AATTCAATTCCAAAGGTAAGCATATTAAATACCCACACCAAAAATTATCAAATCATGCCTAAAATCATCACTAAACACTTAGAAAACATAAATAAAGAAAAATCATCATAAAAAAAAGAATTAACTAAGTCCTAAAAATACAAAATCACAAACCAAAAAATTAGAAGAACATATTCTAAAGCATGACTATCAACTTCCCCACATTAAACCTTTGTTTATTCTTAAGAAAAAATTCAAATTAAAGGAACACATAACACATAATGTAATCATGAATGAAAGTTTGAAAGAAAAAATGGTAAGAGATTTTATAAAATTGGAGTAACTAAGAACGCTAACCATTTAAGGAGGTTTAAAATGGTAACGTATTCCGTTTACATCACAATTGTCTTTATATTGAAAATGCATATTAATTAGGGCATTACATTCCTATCTTTACATCCATGAAAAAGGTAAGCATGCACTATTTCCAATTACCAAGTAGAAGGTAGGCTATCGCTAGGTATTCATTTATGAAATTATTTGATATCGAAAGAAAAGATCCATAGGTTTAATCTTTTTCATTTAAGCTTTGATTTTTTACATTTTTATGAAAAAACAACTAATCGTTTTATGTGATTATGCACATCTTTAGTGGTGTAAAATTGGAAGGTAATGTGGCCTTTCGACACGAAGGTGTGCTTCTTTAAAGGCACGCCCCCAGTTACTTAACTAAATCAAACTCGCAACTAGTCTTTTGGCTCTACTCTTAACTCCTTTCTTTTCTTTTGAGTTGTTTTTCACTTTAGGAGTTAACATAGTAGTGATTTAATTACTTATTTAATTTGTTTTGTGAAACTATGTCACTACTCTCTAATCATTACTCTTCATAAATGATCTCTAAAGAAGCCTACTTATTAAGTCAAGTTTTTATAAAAATTGCATTTAAACAACCTTCAAGGAAGTAAAAGAGGCATGCAATGACCTAATTAATTTACAAATTCGATGGAAAGAAGATCATAAGTAAATATCCTAAGGTCATATTTCTATGCTACTCAAACAATCTTGTTTCTAGGTATACCAATTCCATTTAATCTTATTCCATTTATGTATTCAAATCTATGTTATTTTGAAAAAATGCATAAAAATAATGAATGCATGCTTACAAACAAAAAATGCCATGGATAACATGCATGTTGTCTCCCTAAAATTAGACAACACATTGTCCTTGATGAGAAGAGGAAAACATAACAAAGAAAAAACAACCAAACAACTAATGCAAAATGTATAAATAATAAATGCTATTCACAGTACAAAAATAAAGGAGATAAATGGCAAGGAAAGCCTATGGGTAGCATAGTGGTGAAGGTGTAGGTGAGGGATTTTGGATGTTTTGAGTTTAGAGAAACTTAAGTAGCTTCTTGGGGATGTAGCATTGATCCTTACACACTAGCTTAATTTAGGTGCACATTGCATCTAACTAGAGCTCCATCCTCCTACCGGTTTCCTTTCTTCTTTTGGTGTTAGCTTCCATAACCTTAAGGACTTGTTGCCACCCTTTTGCTTCTTCTTCTTCTTCTTCCAAACTTTCTTCTTCTTCTTCTTATGGTGCTTGGGAGGATGATGCTTAAGAGGTGGATGCAACCTTGTCTTTCCTACTATTGAAATAAGTTATAGATTTGAGATTTAGGTGCTCCAAAATCTCGAATCTACGTAAGTGCATAGTATAAAAATAATCTGACTCATTATCACATAGACCATCTAGATTCACTTTATAATGCAACACAAGAGTAGTGACAAGAAATCATATACCAACATAAGTTCTTTGTTTTGTGACAATGCTCACAATGGATAGGAAAATCCTATAAGATGTGCTAATTTTTAGCATATAATCCATGCACTATAAAAATTAATTCTTTCGTAGAATACTTATTACTTTATGTCTATTGAAAATAGTTAAGAACATAAAATTATGGAGTAATAAGCATTCGTGACTCTGAATCAAAGTTTTTAGCGCATTCCTAGAATTGAACTTAATTGTTTCCTATGTTTGTTTACATTAAAATATTCATGGTGATCAAGTAATTTAGTGTTAGATAATTAAAAAAAAGAATGCATCAATCCTTTATCTAACTTATAAGGTTGAAAATTTAGATGAAATCAAAATGTATCCATATTTAGGGTGTTGTATTAACAATAGTGAAGAATTCTAAAGTCAATTTATGATAAATCACAAAGTCTCAATGTATGAATCAACTCTAAGTAATATTCATAACTAAGTTTCAACCTTTTCTTTCAATCCTAACTGATTCAAGATTGAAAATTTTAAATAACTAGTAGGAAGTAACCTTTTAGACCTAAGTTCAAGGAATGTTTTACCCTCTTCTTCAGAAATAATAAGGTAACGCACTCAAAAAGTGTTTGCTATGTTACATAGAAATTCCCCAGAGACTTGGTGCGTAATCTTTTTGAATGTGAGGATGGCTTTTTTCAAATTTGAGGATGGATTTTTTCTTCCTTAGGGCCATTTTCTAAGAAAACCTACAAAAATAACAAGACAGAAGGTGAAAAGAAAACGACCAAAACTTGTGATTGTTTTCTGGGTAATATGAAATATGATGAAATCTAATGAGGAATGATGGAAAAATTGAAGAAATCACAATGATTGGGTGTTATTTAGGCATGTTTTGGAGAGAGGGGAATAGAAAAAATGTAAAAATATGAAATAAAATTAGGGTTTTTAAAGGTCTGGACCATGGATTCCCACGTTCATGGGAATTGTCACGATCATCGGAATCTGTAATAGAAATTTTTTTGTCACTTTTACCATAATCATGGCCTTTATCCTAATCATGAATTAATACCATCCTTCAAGAAACATTTAGGCACATCATAGAGCACCTAAACATCAAGAAATTAAAGTGAAAGCAAATTAAAACCAAATCAAAGTCAAACTAAATCATAGTCAAACATAGATTAACAAAGACAAGTGAATTAAAAACCAACATGTTATGTCAAGGTCATTAGCTTGACCATCATCAATTCTATCAGGTATGAGTAAGCGAAAGGAAAGAGATAACTTCCCTCTCTTGTGATAATGTCCCTCTAAGGTACAGTTTACACCTGTGCCCATTAATTTGGAAAGTTTCACCTTTATCGTTTTCCAATTCCTAAGCCCTATGGTTGAATACTTCAACAACTTTGAATAGGCCACTCCATCTTTCTCAAGCTTTTTGGGAAATAACCTAAGTCTTGAGTTTAATAATAGCACCAAGTCCCCACTATTGAACTTCTTCTTCTTAGTATGTGCTTCATGTCAATTCTTGACCCTTTCCAAATATAACTTAGATTTCTCATAAGCATTGTACCTTAGCTCCTCCAACTCATAAAGTTGAAAAGACCTTTTTTTACAAGTCAACTTCCAATAACAATTCAACTTCCTAATTGCCTAACAACTCTTATGTTCTAACTATAAAGGCAAGTGGCAAGCTTTGCCATACATAAGTCGATAAGGACTCATACCAGTCTTGAAAGCGATTTGGTATGTCCATAATGAAATGATTTGAAATCACCGATTTAGCTTAATAAATCAATAAATTCTCATGCAAGTCAAATTCAAATTCAAACCATCTTTAGAGTAGTGTATCAATCACAAGTAATAAAGTGAGCACATCTAATACTTAGGAATGCCCAACCCACAGAGAAAATGTGTGAATACTATATAAATTAGATTATAATTATCTAAGGAACTCATGGTCTTTAATTTAAACATGTAGATTAACTAAAACAAATATAAAAACTTCTAAATTTGCAATTGCATTCCAATTGATCTAAGAATTTCCAAATGATTAGTTTGCTAAGGACTAGGGTTCAATAACATTAGTAAATTATTAAATGAATTGGAATTTCTAATCGAGGGCCTTCACTAAATCAAGAAAAAGCTATGCTTAAACACAATTAAACCTAGCATTTTAACTTCATTATCATAGAAATTAAAATAGGCCAATTTGGAACTTGACCCTTCATGGAACACCACTTATAACTTTGAAAATTCCATGGTAAAAAGTCTTGAATTACCATGTCTGGCCTAGCATCAAAAGCATTAATACTAATAAAATCCATCAACTCTATATCTTTGGAAGATTCAGCCTCATTATGCTTCACAAATTTGTTAAAATTTTCACATACAAGAACCTTAAAAACCATTGTCTTCAACTTAAAGAGGATAATTGCCTATT
>JAOXYD010095205.1:0-11890 GCA_028565735.1 Pinacopodium congolense | reverse complement strand
AGGAGTATAATCATTGGAATTTTGATAATAACCAAAAAAAAGATTTGTACCATTACCCCTGAATATTAAAGTCCAATCTATAGGCATTAAGTTAGTGGCTTCGAGTCCATTCTATGTGATTGTTAGTAAAGAGTAACCCTTAATGCATAATATTAAATATCTAAATAATTTCATATAAACCATCATGTAATATTCGTCAAGGATGTTTTCAAGTCATAGAAAACACAATTTAAATTACATTTTAGAGTAATGTTTTTTATTCACCTTGTCTTTTGATGCAAGGGGGAAACACCTTGTCATGAATGACCCTAGATTACTCAAATGGTTTCTCCTTTTAGAAAGTTTAATATTTTAACTAACTTTTTGACGTGACAGTGAATATTTTGTCCTAAACACCTTCGGTTGGTAGGGTAGATCATATTCTTAAATAGCTACTAAAACCACTCATAAACTTCATCCTTTTTATTAATATGAAGCTAGAAAAGTGAAAAATTATGCTCACTTTATCATATGCATGTTTCATTTTCAATTTTTAATTAACATAGTGTATCCTACTCCTAATTCGCAAAACAATGTATACAAAATGTCCCTAGATACATGATATCATACATGTGGGTCATCACAACACATGAAAATCACTTAAAATAAAAAGAAAAAAATTTAGGGTCAGAAATCATTCAAGAAATGATCAATACTTAACTAAATCAAGAACATCAATTAAATTCAAATACCATAATTAACAGTTAACTCATAAGCTATATAATTCAAAGATGAAATATTCAAGTCATCGCTATTAGATTCATAATAAATCAAGTATGATATATAAATAGTTAAGGATGTTCAGCCCCTGCCCCCTCCCCACAAAAAAAATAAAAAGAATTTTCCCATTACCCCTTAATATTAAAGTCCAATCTATAGGCATAAAGTTAGTGGCTTCGAGTCCATGCTATGTCACTATTAGTAAAGAGTAACCCTTAATGCACAATATTAAATATCTAAATATTTTCATACAATATTCATCAAGGATGTTTTAAAAGGACAGAAAACAAATTTTAAATTACACTTTGGAGTAATTTTTTTAAATTAACCTCGTCTTTTAATGCAAGGACAAATACCTTGTCATAAGTGACCCTTAATTACTCAATTGGTTTTTCTTTTTAGCATGTTTAATATTTCAACTAACTTTTTGACGTGACGGTGAATATTTTGTCTTAAACACCCTCAGTTACTAGGCTAGATCATACTCCTAAATGGCTACTAGAACTACTCATGAACACATGTAAGTCACTTAAAATACCGATTAGATTCAAATATGAATTAAGGGTCACCTAGATACATGATATCATACATAAGGGTCATCACAACACATGTAAGTCACTTAAAATAAAAAGGAAAAAAAATTGGGGTTAGAAATCATTCAAGAAATGATCAATACTTAGCTAAAAACAAATTGTCCCATTACCCTGAATATTAAATTCCAATCTATAGGCATCAACTTAGTGGCTTGGAGTCCAATCTATGTGGTTAAAGATTTGGAGAAAACTACAATCAAAGCTTTGATTTCCGTTACCTAAAGAAAAAAGTTAGAGTACAAGCTTTTTCAAAAGGTTAGAACAAGATTAATAGAATAAAATAAAAAGAATATAAAGATAAATCTTATATAATGCAAATTTTTATAAGATTCATGATGAAATGAAATCAAAAGTTAAATTCAATGAGAAGAAATGAAATAAATGGCATTCAAACTTGTTTGCAAAGTTAAGTCCATGTGCACATCCATCAAGTGTCCTCTAAGAGGTGTGAATGTAATGGAAATATATGATCCCCCTCCATATGACTTCTTATTAACACTAAAACAAGTGTGAATAAACCACATTCATTCCCAACACTCATTAGCCATATGCCATTTAATCCTTCATGCACAATACCATGATCATTGTAAAATGTAATTACAATCAAAGCATAAATTCATGTAATGTATTCTACAATTATGCAAGTCTAAAGCTTATGAAGTATGCAACTCATCAACCATCTAACACAAAATATGTGAACAACATGCTAAGGTCGTCATTAAAATATAATGAGAAAGATAATGAGGTGCTTATGGACGACAATGAACACATAAACCATTATAAGGAATCAATAGTTGGTGGACCTGTCATAACCTACCAAATAATAAAACACTAACACAACTTCCTAACTATGTAATAGAGCAAGTCAAGGTTGATCCCACCGAGAACTGGTATTGTTTTTAATTATTTCCAATGTTGCACAAAACTAAAAAGGAAAGAAATCAAAGAAAGCCTAGTGCAATGGAATTTAATTAAATGAAAAGACAATTAATGAAATTAAGAAGAATAAAATAAGACAGTAAAAATTTTGAAACAAAAAACAAAGAAGAAAAACTGTGAAAAAGATACTTTAAGGATTCATAAATTACAATCGATCGTCAAAGACATGTAAATTGTGCTATGCCTAAGATGCTAGCTTATAGACACGAGCAAGCTCTTGCATCCTAAGTTCCTTAAATTTTAGATAAATCTAAGAAGTTCTAAAAATACCCTTAGTTATGTGACAACTTATAATAAGTTCTCTTGATTTAGTGGCGCAACAGCATTAAGAACCAGGGAGCTACTAACTAATTCCAAAATCTCACAAACTTATATCATATAACCTAAAGAATTAAAACTCTAATCTAAGTTAATTAAGTTTTAAATACAACATCAATTAACCTATTGCTACTTATGGTAATCACTAACGACAATTACATATCAAAACTTGGTCTTTTCAACCAAAATTTGTATCTTAGCTAATTCTTCTCTAAATCTCTTCCAAACTTGGTATTTTTAACCAGAATTTGTATCTAAAGATCAATCCTACATGAAAACTCACAAGAAATAAAATTTAAACATTTAAACATAAAAATAAGGATGAAATCACATTAAAACACATATGGAAATACCATAAAATGCATCCCTATCAAATACCACCACACTTGAACTATTTCTTTTCCTCAAGTAATGAATTAAACGTTCTACTAGTGGGAGTTGTCATCAACTCACTAAATAATAAATACCTAACCTAACCTTACTATGTAGCTAGGGCAAGTTAAGGCTGATCCCATAGAGAACTTGTTGATTTTAGAATCTATTCCTAAGGTTGCACTAAAGAAAAACCCCTGGAATTAAGCGATATTAAAACTAAACACAAAGACAGTTAACTAACATAAAACAAATAAAAAAATGCATAAAATAAATAAACATAGATGATAAAAAAAAGTTGGGTAGAAGATATATCAGAGATCCAAACTTATAATTGATCCTTAAAATAAATAAATTTTGATTAGTCTAAGATACTAGCTTATAAATTCAAACAAGCTCTTGAATCCTCTGTTCCACCTATTTTAGATAAATTCAATAAGCTCTAAAAATATTCCTAACTATGCTACAACAAAGAATAAGCTCTTTATATTTAATGTCGTAGCAGCTTTAAGTACTAGAGAACAGCTAGCTTAAGCCATAATTTCACAAACTCGGATTGTGTAACTTTTAAAGAATTGAAATCCTAGATTAATTAGTAAAGTTCATTTACAAAACCAATTAACCTATTAACACTTATGGTATTAGCTATGGATGATTACATATTACAAGCCTTTGCTTGGCAATTAAACTAGAAATCATACCTAGGGTGGCCAATCCTAAGAATTAGTTCCTAATTCATGTCATTTAAATGCAATTCCAATCCAACATTAACCTAAATCATAAAACCTAATTAATTCTCAAAATTATTAAGCCAAATTCCCATCAATAACTTCCAACCCAAACACATCCTAAGCTAACATCATAAAAATAAAACAAAACACAAGCTTAAAATATGCAAAACCCAATATAAATACAGAAATCAACAAGCAATTAAATATAATAGGCTAGAAATTAAAGGAACAAAACTTTTATTAACATAAACAAGCATTCCATACAATATTCAAGCATAAACTCAACACCAATGAAGTCATAAGCAAGAAAAACAACAAAAACAATAAGAATTAAAGGCCTAAAACATGAAATAAATAGTTTAATAAAGAAAATAACAAGAAAATACAAGCAAACCATCTAAAAACTAAAAAAGAAAACTAAGAAGACAAAAGGGAAAAGAAGAAAAATGAAGAAAAATGGAGCTCCTAGCCACCACCTTTTAAAAAGCTTCCTAATGTCCTTATATATAGAAAGCTTTAAAAGCTTGTTTGTCTCATTCCTCTAGGGCTTTGTTTCAAGCCATGAATCTTTCTTTTCAAGCTTAAAAAAATGGGTTGTTGTCTTATATTCCAAGGAAAGCTCAAACGCTTTTGCTCCAAGCTTTTTTAAGTTTTTAAAGCTTTTAAATTTTTTTTTCTTTTTATGCTTTGGTTAGTGGGACACTTGTCAAGCCATCAAAAGGAGCTTTCCCGTCCTTCTCCTTTATTTGTTAAATATTTTTGGCATCTTGAAGATTTTGATTTTTGTCTTCTTTTGTTAGGAAGAGTGGGACACTTGTCAAGTAAAGAGAAGCTCCTCTGCATTAAACTTATTTAAGCTTTTGTCCCCTTCTCCAATTAATATCTTAATTTGCTCCTCCATTTTCACGTTTTGCCTCAAGAAAGCTTTTCTTTTTTTTCTATTATTTCTTAGTGAGTAGGACACTTCTCAAGCCATGAGAAGAAGCTTTTCTTGTTTTATGTTTTTAAAAAGCCTCCTCTCTATTGATTTTGTTGTAACCGTCCTCCTCGAAATTTTTTTGCAAATGTTTCTTTTGTTTTTCCTTAAAAGAGTCACATGTCCTTCCTCTTTGAAAGCTCTTCCTTTTCAATGCATTTTGCAAATTTTTTAAAAGATTTGATATGTTTTCATTTCATGCCTCTTCTCTATGCTTTTCATTTTGTTTCTAATGCCTCCTCTTTCCAAAGCTTGTAAATGCCACCTCTTAGAAAACTTTTCCAATTTGCAAATGTTTTTCTTATGCTCCTCTCAATTAATCTTTTCTTCTTTTAAACACCTCCTCAAGCTCTTATAAGGTTTTCTTTGTTTCTTCAATGCCTTTTGCCATCTTTAAAATTATTTTTTTTCTACTAACTCCAAGGATTAATTCATAATTCATTCAAAGGGGGGTAACCTGTTGATTAAGCATGATATAACACAAATTAATTTTGAAACCAACAACAGGAATGAAAATAATTTAATTTTCATATAAAAATATGATAAATTTCATTCATATCATGTACTAAAACAATATTAAAAAAAATCTCAAGGTCATTTAGTACAAACAAAAATCAATTCATGCCTTTGATTTAATGTACAAAGTTCAACTCCATTATAACAAAAACTTAGTTAATCACATATAATGCACTAAGTTAATAAAGAAGCAACCCTTGAAGCATAATACCAAACATTCAAGTCATTTCGTATAGTCTATCATATGAATATAGTCAAGGATGTTTAAGATTAAAAAAATCACATATCTAACTTTGAAGAATTTTCTTTGAGGTCACCTACTCTTTTTACACAAGGACAAGCATCTTCTTATAAATGACCTTTATTTCATAACTAGGATACTCCTTTTTAACTTATTAGAGATGTCATCTAAACTTTTTATGAGAAGGTGATTGGAGATGTCATCTAAATTTTTTATGAAAAGGTGAATATTTTGTGGTGAATGACCTCGACTGCTAGATTAGATCACACTCTCAAATGACTAGTAGCAGAACTCATAACTTCAACCTTTATATTGGTTTGAATACAGCGAAGTGAAAAACATGCTCTCTTATTTAACAAACAAAAATTTTATTTTCAATTTAAACAAATCATCCTATTCCAAATTCATAGAATATCCTATATAAAATGATCTTAAGCATTTATTGTCATAAAGAAGAGGTTACTAAACATATGAAAGCACTTAAAAGAAAAAAAAAAGAACCAAGATTTAGAGTTAGAAATCATTCAAGAATCGATCAATGCACAACGAAATCAAAAACATCAATTAAATTAATATCCTACAATTAACAGTCAACTAAAGTTCAAGATCATTTTAAGATAAAATATTCAAATCATCATGATTGGACTTACAATAATTAAAGTGCAAGAAAATTCAAACTTGTTCCCCACCCCTACACTTAAATTGGATATTGCCCTCAATGTTCCAAAATCAATAATCATACAAAGAAGAATGAGAATTAGAATACTCCCTTGAATAAGGTAATCTATAAAGTCTTTGATGCAGAAGTTGCAGTCCACTTTTTCACACCTTTAAAACAAAACAAAAAAAAGTAAGTAAGTAAAAAAGCTTAAATAGAAAGCAACTAAAAGCCTAACTAGCAAAAAGAAAAAACATAAAAACTAAAGAAATGTTGGGTTGCCTCCCAACAAGTGCTTGTTTTAGGTCTTTAACTCGATCTTTTTTTTTTATGCATCCTCCAACGTCAACTGAAAATTTGAGCCCTATAGGAAAAATGCACCAAGATATGGATGATCCAAAAGTAGCTTCCCTCGAAATAGGCTCACGGTTAGCAGGATGTCATATAGCATCAGAGATGTGGAATTGCATTGTTTCTTTATAAAACTCCAAGGTCCATTCTCTGCTATAGACATCTCCCTTTATCTAGGATAACCTCTACATTATATTAAGGGATGATTTTGAAAACTCTTCATCCTGTTCATCGCCTTCCTACTTCAGCTTGCTTAATCATATCTCTTTTAACACTTTTGCACCCTATAGCTCTTGTTCACTCTTCTTCTCTTCTTCCTCTTCTTTCTTCTGCAAACTTCTAAGAAAAAGGAAGTGAAGCGAGTTTAGTAATACAAAAATATGTGCTACTTATCTTAGGGGGTTTTGCATCCTTTGTCTTTTCTTGAATAGTTTCTTCTTCCTCTCCTTGACTCTCTTACTCTTCCTTCTTCTCTTTTGAGTTCTTTTATTTTTCTCCACGTTAATGAAATAGTGAAAACCTCCTCCCTAAGGTCTCTCTTTGATGGGCTAAGAAAACACGTAGAAACTTGGGCTTGTATGTTCTCTGTCATATCTACCAATTGGCTTATTTGAAATTCCAAGTTCTTCAATCTATTCCTCGTTTTATGCTGGAATTGAAGAGTGCTTGTAGGTAAACTCTCTATGATCTCCTTCAATGGCATATGGTGATAATGGAGGTGGAGGCATATGTTGGAATTGAGAGTGGCACTGGTAGCACCTCGATGAAGAACTAAATCAATACCATTGATGTATCTTGTAATATAGGACATATATAAGTAGGAGAACCTCAAAATGAGCAAATATCATATACCTTAGCTTCTTCTTCATTCATCATTACTTGCTTCACGATGGATGTGAGATTCTGCACTTTTTGCTCTAAAATGGAAATAGCAAGAAATTCAAAATCATTATCAAAATAATTATTGTAGAAAATATCAGGATAAAAAGTATGTTGATAATGAGTCATTGCCACAATAAATTCTCAAAACTTGAAAAATGATATGAAGTAAAAACAAACAAAAATAAGGTGGCAAAGATCAATAAAAATAAAAATAAAAATAACACGAGAAATAACAAAACATAATGCCCAGTCCCTGACAATGGTGTCAAAAATTTGGTGAGAGTTGTCGCAAGCTATCAAATAATAAAAAACCTAACCTCTTAACTACGTAGTAAAGCAAGTAAGAGTCAATATCATAGAGAATTGATAGTCAATTTTGCGCAACCAAAAAGGAAAGAAATAAAAGAAAACCCCTAATGCAATAAAATTAAAATAAACAAAAAGGCAACAAAAAATTAAGACGAATAAAATAAGATAGCAAACAACCTGAAACAAATAACAAAGAAGAAAAGCTGGGAAAAAGATATTTTCGAGATTCATGAATTTTAATTGACCATTGAAAACATGTAAATTATGTTATACCTAAGATGCTAGCCTATAGATATATGCAACCTCTTCTATCCCAAGTTTCTCTAACTTTAGATAAATCCAAAAAGCTCTGAAAATACTGTTAAATACATGACAATATAGAACAAACTCTCTAAATTTAGTAGCACAGTAATATTAAGAAGTAGAGAACAACTAACTAAGGCCATACTCTCATAAGCTTAGATTAATTAATGTATTGCTACTTATAGTAGTTACAAATTAAAATTATAGATCAAAATATCAAACCTAGCAATTGAATTAGAAATCTCAAATAAGATGGTCAATCCTATATATAATTAATAATTCATGGCATTAAATTTGAATTTCAACTTAATCATAGCACAAAAAATAAAACCCATTTAAAATCCAATTCGAATCTCATAATTCTAACTCATTAATCCATTAAATATCTACTAACTTCAATAAACCTAAGCTAACATATTGAAATTAAATAAAACACAAACTGAAATTACAGAAATAAAAATAATAATAAGAAAAATGATGCAAAATTAAAACTATAACATTAAACTGTGAAAAATAAAAAATTTAACAAGTATTTAACCAAAATCCAAATGAAATATATAAGAAAAATAAATGAATATAGAAAAGTAGTAAAAAAATATAAGAATTGAATGTAATATGAACCTAAACAATACTAATTAATGAAATCCAGTAAGTGAATTCAAAGAAATAAAGAAAAATGCTTAAAACTAAAAGGAAAAAAAAAGAAAACAAGGGCTACCTAAATAAGAGTCAAAGACTTGCGAAATATGATCCTTTTCTATTTATATGTCCTCTTTAATTTTTTTGTTGATTGGGAAGGAAAATACATGATAACCCTTGAGTTTTTTTAAGAAATATAGTTTTCTAGATGCTCAATGGCCCTTAATAGGACTTCAACAACCCCTGTATTAAACCCATATTAAAGGAGGTGGGCTATTTCCATAAATGGTGATTTCTACGGCATCAATGGCATCGATGGAGCACATCATTGATGCCCTAGAATTTGACTCCTTGACTAATTTTTCTTCAAATCTCTTCCAAACTTAGTTTTTTCCATTAGAATTTGTGTACAAAGATCAATCATGCATGTAAACTCAAAAGAAAATACCATAAAAATGCATCCCTATCAATAGCACTAATGATCTAAAAAAAAAAAAAAGCAACACATGCTCTTCAAAATCAATCCAAGGACAATATGTAGCTACCTTAATAACTTAAACACTAAAATTCTTGTTCAAATAATCTCCACAGAGTATTTAGCCTCCATAAGTGATTCTTATGAATAGAAGGCATCATTAATTTGCAATTAAATTATGCAGTGTATCGAAATTCATGAGCACGGTAAGAACAATGCACCAATCTCACATAAACACCTACCCACATGAATAGTCATCAAATTTTAAATTTTGTTAAATTGAGAGATGATAAATAGTGCAGCTATCACCTACTCGCCAAATAATAAAATACTTAACTAACTTAACTAACTATGTAGTAGGGCAAGTTAAGGTCAATCCCACAGAGATTTGGTTGTGCTTTCAAACAATTCTTATTATTATGCAAAATAAAAATAAAAAAAATAAAACCCATGGATTCAAAGGAATTTTAAACAAATGAAAAGACAATTAACAAAACTAATGAGAACAAAATAAGAAATCAAATAGCAGCTAGGCTGAAGATGTTATCCAAATTCATTAATTATAATTGATCATTGAAATCCTAAAAATTGTGTTATGCCTAAGATGCTAAGTTCCTCCTCTTTTAGATAAATCCAACAAAATCTTAAAATATCCCTAACTATATGACAACCTAGAGCAAACTCCCTAAATTTAGTTGCACAATAGCATTAACACACTGGGGAACAACTAAACTGAACTATAATCACACAAGCTCAGACAATGTAACTTAGAGAATTGAAATCCTAGGCCAAATTGACTGAGTTTACCTACAAAATTACTTAGCCTATTGCTACTTATGGTAATTAGGATCAAAAGCTCAAACGTAGAAATTGAATTAGAAATTATACCTAAGATGATCGATCCTATGAATAAATCCATAATTCATGTCATTATTTCCAAATTTAAACTCAATCCTGACATAAATCATAATGCCCATTCAAGACTCATTCCAATTCTCACAATTATCATTTATAAATTCATCAAATACCTTTAAAACCGATTAAAATTAAGCTAACATACTAAAATTAATACAAACACAATCTAAAATTAAACTAAAAAAAAGAATAAAATGTATAAATAATAAAGGAAATAAAGATTAACAAGGCTAGAAAATAACGATTTAACATTAAAATAATGAAAATAAAGGTTTACCAAGCATTTACTATAACTCAAATGAAATATATGATAAAGTAAAATGAAAAGGGAAAAAGATAGAAATAACAACATAAATAACCCACAGTTCAACACTTAAACAAGTAAATCTAAGTCTAAACATGAAACTAGAAGAAAAGAGATGAAAAAGAATCCTAAAACATAAGAAAAGAAGAAGAAAAGGGGTTGCCCAAGTGGGAGCCTTCAAGAATGATAAAAATCTACTCTTCTTTAGATTTTTAAGCTCCTTCTATATATCTTAGATGGCTACTAGGGCTTTAGGGACGTTTTGGGAGCAATTTTGGTCAAGTTTGCCCCTAAAAATCCCAAAAACGACATTATTTTGCAATTTCCATTTAAATCATAAAAATTCATAGCTTCTACCCCTCTTCAACTTTTACACCTCTAATAGCCATGAACTTTGGTATGTAGATTCTTTATATGATTTTCTTGCACCTTATAAAATTTCAAAAAATCAAAACTCTAAAATTGCATCTAATGCATCACCAAAGCCACTAGCATTAAATCTGGTGTTCAACTAAACTTGTCTTGTTTTTTTTTTTTTTTTTGGGTGCACTTTTCATGACTTGTCATGTGACCTTGAAATTTGGTGTGGAACCTCATAAGATGATTCTCTAAGTCTCAAATTTATTCCATACCTCTTCTAGTTACAATTTTTCTCCAATTCTACTCAAAACTTGGCCCTTTCAACTTTTATTTGTGTCTTAAAGTCAAATTTGCATGTAATCTCAGAAAGAACATAAATTAAACATTTAAACATCAAAATAAGGATGAAATGGCATTGAAACTCATATGAAAACATCATAAAATTTATCCCTATCAATGAACAAGAGGGAATTCGTGTTCTAGATCATTATAAATCAACATAGGACATAACGATTGGTGGAAGATCTCAAGTACATGTCCAAGAACAAATTCTCCATATTAAATGCCTAAGTCACCATGAAATCCCCAATTTTCAAATGTTCAATGTAGAGGTGAAGTACTTCCTTTAATGGTTTGATGCAAAACCTTTGAATTGGTGTAAAAAAACTCATTCTTAAGCAACATAAAGGTATCAATCAAATTCTATAGGAAATCCAAAGAAACATGACACACACTCTCATGCAAATGGAAACAGTTAAAACATGCCAACATCCAGCTCTACTTGCAATAATTTATAAGATTAAAAAACAAATCAATTAAAATAAATAAATTAAAGGTTAGGTTTCCCCTTAACAAGTGTTTCTTTCAAGTCTTTTGACTAGACCTTAGTACTAGAGAATTATAATTCTCTTTCTAAATCCATACCTTTAGTTGATTTCTTTAAAAACTAGATGGTTCACTAAATATACATAAGCTTCAACACATACCAACTAATGTCTCCTTTTACCTACTTTGAGCTATGTTAAATACCTTAGAAATAAATCTTGATATTGAATATCATTCTTACAGTTAAAAAAATTATTATACTAATAAAATCAAAGGACAAAGGTACCTATTTTTCTTCCTTAAGGATTGTGGTATCAGATTTTCCTTTACTACCCCATCCACATCAAATGTCAGCTCCCCCACACTTATGGTTAATTCATCCTTATCATGCTCCATTGCCTCCAATTCTGTACTAGTAGACACT